>SJYC01120271.1:0-23211 GCA_006408675.1 Madoqua kirkii
AATAGTGATAGATAAAGAATCTGTACATTATAAAGCCATGAAATGGAAGCTATCCTTATTATTTAGGATAATACATGTATATAAAGTTTTAATTATCCTTTTCAGATAAATGCATGCACAAGTAGATAGTTGTTTTTCACACATACACAGTTTCAATAGAAAAAGATTTTTTTTTCCTTTGTCCACAGAAGATGTTTATTTGATGTAATAAAACTATACAGCTTGCATTAGACACAACCAGTGACAAGGAACAAAATGCATGAAAAATGTGTACTGTGCATATAGAAAAATAAGATGTTTCCTGTGACAACAATTATTTCTAAAACATAAAACATATTTAATATCTAAATATTATTTCTATTCACTATTTCAAAGCTATTTCTAAAGTTACTGAAATAGTGACTAAGTACATCAAAAGCCATTACTTAGCCAACTAAGATCCATCTAGTCAAAGCTACGGTTTTTCTAGTAGTCATGTCTGAATGTGAGAGTTGGACCATAAGGAAGCCTGAGAGCCAAAGAATTGATGCTTTTGAAGTATGGTTTCGGAGAAGACTCGGCTGTAAAGAGATAAAATCAGTCAATCCTAAAGGAAATCAATTCTGAATATTCATTAGAATGACTGATGTTGAAGCTCCAATACTTTGGCCACCTGATGCAAAGAGCCAACTCATTAGAAAAGACCCTGGTGCTGGGAAAGATTAAAGGCAGGAGGACAGGATGGTTGGATGGCATCACCAGTTCAATGGACACGAGTTTGGGCAAGGGTCAAGATATGGTAATGGACAGGAAAGCCTGTTGTGCTGCAGTCCATGGGGTCCCAAAGAGTCAGACATGACTGAGTGACTGAACACCAATAACAACATAATAAGCCATTTTGCTAACAAAGCATGATTTTGTCTCTTGTTCACAATTTGCTTAAAATATCTTCATACCAACAGAGTGGGCAGAACATTTAAGTTTAATATCTATTACATATATGAGCATAAACTTCCATAACTACAGATAGACCATCCATTTCTTCTGAACTGATAAAGTGACTATTAGTTTTAGATAGTTGTCTGAAAGGAATTGGAAATTTTAACCAAGATGTTCACAAGCCGAGCATTTCTGTACAAAGTATTTTCCTAATTGACAGTCCTCCCATCTTTGCCTTCCTTCTAGATCATTTTACTTTTAATAAGCGCTTATTAAGGCAATGGCAACCCACTCTAGTACTTTTGCCTGGAAAATCCTATGGATGGAAGAGCCTGGTAGGCTGCACTCCATGGGGTCGCTAGGAGTCAGGACTGAGCGACTTCTCTTTCACTTTTCACTTGCATGCATTGGAGAAGGAAATGGCAACCCACTCCAGTGTTTTTGCCAGGAGAGTCCCAGGGATGGGGGGCCTGGTGGACTGCCTTCTCTGGGGCCGCACAGAGTCAGACACGACTGAAACGACTTAGCAGCAGCAGCAGCATTGAGCACATACCATGATTAGTATCTATTATAGAATAGCTGAGATAAGCATCTAGAATGATTATGTTTATTCAGAAATTGTATTTATTCAAGTTGTATTTATAACTAACATTGAATTAAGGAAACCAGGGTTTTCTTCACCTCTGACTTCAGCTCATTAAATGCTTCACAGATATAGTTAAATGAAAACAATGTAGGGCTCTACTTGTTATTAAAATAGGCACTCAAAAATTTAGGCTCAGTATTTATTACTAAGTATATGCTTCATTGTGTTGAAATGTCAACAAATGATGCACCTTGTTATAAATTTAATACCTCAAGTAAGTTTTACTTTTGAAATTATTGTCTTAAAAAAATAGAAAATAGAATTTAAGAAAGTTTTCTCACACAAAAAGAAACAGTTCAGTTTCTATTAAATGATAAAAATCAATATGTTTCAATTTGAGATTGAAAGAGCCTTGGTGAGGATACTGATATTTTAATTCTTGTCACTTTCCCCTATAAATTATTGAAAAAATAAATAAAGAAGATATCTTACAATTGATGGAGTAGAGAATGATCTGAAAAAATTATTTGAATGAATGTATTTTGAATGTTTACTTTTCTTTGAGAACAATGATATCAATATATTTTTAATATATTATAATGGAAGCAAATTTAAATTTTGTAGTTAAGTATTTTGAGCATTTAGCATATAAATTTACATGTGATTTATTCATCGGGTTTTAGTCTGTCTTTTTGGCAGATTCTGACTTTAGCTTCCATCTCTGTGGACCTGTAATTAATCTGATTCCTTCGTCTGGGCACTCAGCATTATGGTTGAGTGGTTTAATCTCTATCCCCAGGAGTATAACCCAATTCATCTCCACTAAAATCTTGACTCCTCTGTGACTTGGCTTTGCATCTGTGTTTCCATCTGTCAGACATTTCACTGGGTTTTTATTCTTTCCTGGGAGGATATTTGAAGATTGAAAGGAAAAAAATCATCATGGACCCAGAGATGCTTGGCTACTACAATTGTAATAAGGCACCTCAAGATTGCAATGATCCCCATCCATTAGATAAATAATAAATGGAACACAAGAAACATTACAAGTTAATCAGTGAACTGATCTGTATTGACTATTTTGGAAGGGTATTTGCTTTTTTTTTTCCTCTCCACTAAGTAGATGAAGCTTAAATTTTAAGCTTAATGCATTTTAAAAATTCTAATTTGTGTCTGAAATCATTTAATCAAGAATCTATTAGCAAAACTTACTTCTCTCAAAACTTTAATATTAAGTTACTGCAGGCCTCTAAGATTATCACAATCAATGCAAGGATTTTTTAATATCACTTAGGAGAACAATGTGGTGATATATTCCTGATGAAATGAGTACTTATACTTTGTTAAATTTTTATTATTCCCTTCATGAAACGAGATGTGTATAAGAGACAGGTTAATCAGTGAACTGATCTGTATTGACTATTTTGGAAAGATATTTGCTTTTTTTTTCCTCTCCACTAAGTAGATGAAGCTTAAATTTTAAGCTTAATGCATTTTAAAAATTCTAATTTGTGTCTGAAATCATTTAATCAAGAATCTATTAGCAAAACTTACTTCTCTCAAAACTTTAATATTAAGTTACTGCAGGCCTCTAAGATTATCACAATCAATGCAAGGATTTTTTAATATCACTTAGGAGAACAATGTGGTGATATATTCCTGATGAAATGAGTACTTATACTTTGTTAAATTTTTATAGTAATAATAAGAGGAATAATAATAATCTAAGAGGAATTAGAATACCTATGTTGTACACGATCTCCCCATGCTAAAGCCCCCTCCCACCTCCCTTCCCCTCCATCTCCCCGGATCACCCCTTACACCAGCCCCAAGCATCCTGTATCCTGTATTGAACTGGCGCTTCATCTCCCATATGATTGTATACATATTTCGTTGCCATTCTCCCAGATCATCCCACCCTCTCCCTCTCCCTCTGAAGCCAAAAGTCCGTTCTATACCTCTGTGTCTCTTATATTGTCTCACTTACGGGGTCATCATTACTATCTTCTAAATTCCATATATATGTGTCAGTATACTGTATTGGTGTTTTTCTTTCTGGCTTACTTCACTCTGTATAATCAGCTCCAGTTCACCTGTGGCTGATTCATGTCAATGTATGGCAGAACCAATACAGTACTGTAAAATAGAGTAAAGTATTAAATAAAAAAAATTAAAAAAAAAAGAATACCTATGTTGCTGTTTATTCTCTGAGAAACTGAATTCAGTGTTACATTCACATCAATGCACAAATGTTACATTTGATTTAATATTCAGTTTATGTGATGCCAAAATTCTCTATTAAGTATGCAAAAATCAATTTGTTGACTATGCCATAAATTTGAAAAACTAGGCAGGTCATCCCATATTTTTACTCTAGATATAAACTAGTGTGGAAATTTTAATTTAATCATTGCCAAAGTGAACTGTTACATAATTTTGCCTACCTATTTATAGTTTTTTATGTATCAGCAATTTTTAATTTGCTAGTTGTATTGTGGATAACATATCTGCATTAATATCTACATGTGTCAGGAAATATACAAAGGAAATTCAAGGGTAATTAACAAAGTTAAAGGGACATAATCTCTCATAGCTGAATGAGAAATAAGAAGCATTCATATCTGCCAGGCTCTTTGGTAGGGTCAATACTATCTCATTATCTTATGGAAGCTTTTAACTAACTCTCTCTGTGATCTATCTGTCTCTCTCTCGCTCGCTCTCTCTCATGCACTCTGTTGTTTTTATCTGTCTCTATTGTTTTTAAAGTGCTATCAATTTCTGACTTTATGGCTTTTTGTCTAAAGTTTTACTTTCTACACATATGCTAGAAATCTGGCAGATATAGAATTTTCTGGACTACAGGCAGAACTAGAACCCTCATATCACTCTGGCTGGTGCTCATTTCTGTAGCTTATCTGGGAGGAGATTTTTTTTATTGTCTGTGGGATGATCAGACAGCACATGTGTACATGCTAGAAAGGAACAAGGGACTACAGTTGGAAACATACAAAAATTTCCCCAAATAACTTTTTTCTTTGAAAAATCCATATTAGTGTGGAGTTTGAGCTCTGAGCTACCATGTTCATACAAAAGAAATGTCGTATTCCACAGTTTAATCTCTTGCATTTTGTAACTTAGAAATCTGTTTTGAAAGATCAGTTCAGTAGTTCTGCTTCTAAGTTTTCCGTTAAAACATTATGGAATGCTTTCAGCTAGCCCTTGTTTATCCTCTGATGTGCAATGTGTTTTGTGGGTTTTTCCTTGCAAAATCTGATCTTCTTCTTTCAGTCAACTACAAAGTGTTAGAATGTTAAATGGCTGTGTTTGTCAATATCACACTGAATTCTAGACTGCCAAAAGTTACAGAAGTGGCATGTTATCAAGTTTCTAGCACAGGAATGTTGGCACATCGAAGATTCTGATTCATTTTTACAGTAACACAGAGCATATTTTCAAACTTAACAACAAATTGACAATTTGAAATAAGTAAACTATGGCATACCGATCTGCCTTGACTCTGTAATAAGGATTACAGGAAGATGTCCTATTCTGAGGAACGAGAGGAAACCAGCAAATAAAAAAGCATGACATGCACTTTCCCAAGTGTGCTTGCTGGCCCTATTCCTCTGTATTGAGAACCTAAACTCATTAAACAATTGAATACAAAGCAGTGTATTCCACAGTTAATCATGCTACTTTAATCATATTAAATTAAGCCTGTTCAGAAAAGCATGATTTTCACTAAAAGTCCACAGCTGCAGAAAAACATACCTGGTAATTGAAAGTGTCTTATGGATTGAAAATCAATCAGAAAGAAAATGAAAGTGGAAAAGTCCCTCCATTTTTTTAGTTAGAATACATAAAATCTTCAACATCAGCTTGATTTCTTGTTGAGTTAGATTATGTTTTATTGGCATTAATTTATTGACATATCATGTAATCAGAGAATAAATATAATAACTATTATGCCACACACACCATACAATAATGACCATTATACAATGCTCAAAGCTTTGCAATATATTTGTAAATATAGAATACAGAGACAGGTAAAGAATAATAAGACATTTCCAAAGTTGTAACCTTTATAGATAGTATCTAGGTAAAGAGACATGAGATGGGGAAAGGACAAATAGAGAAACCTGATTTGAAGTATATTTTGACAATTAGTATCATAAAGGAGAAATAAATTTCACATTAATTCATACTTATCAAGTACACAGTGTGTGCCATGCATTGAGCTAGATACTAGGGATACAGCTTAAGCTGTACTCTATCCCTCTAATAACAGACATAAAGGAAAAAGAAAAAGCTTGTCATATTTAGGATAATGTAAGCATTTTTGCTTGAGTAATGAATCAACATTGGTGGGAGAAAAAAATAAGACAGAAAAAATAGGAAGTTTCACCTAGGACATGTACTTGGCATTTTAAATAGCCGTGTAATTACAGAGGAGACCAAATCGATTGGCCTGGAAATACATTTGAACATTATGTCATTAAATGACACTCAATTGGCAATGGCATGGTGGATTCTGTAGTCAAGGCCCCATCAATATTCAATGATCACTCAGTCTGTCACAATGACCATATGGCTATTCCAATCAATCCTTAAGGAAGCCAGGATAACACATGTTTCTAATGAGATGTTGTATTTCAGCATGGCCTGGTACAATTCCCTTCATGAAACGGGGCTGCCAACTCTGGCTCTGTGGGGCAGAAATCAATGTGAAGAGTCCAAAATTATAAAAAAATCATTTCTTCTCCATATTACTACTAGAAAGCACTTGAATCACTGGCATGTAGCAGGCAGGCAGACAATAAATGTACACTTCATAACAGAATAAAAGAATGCTTTTCACAGATGGCTGAGCATGGCAGGGGTATGAACTCTTATAAACTAAGCTAACTTCTTCACCTTGCTGCTGCTAAGTCTCTTTAGTCGTGTCCGACTCTGTGCGATCCCATAGATGGCAGCCTACCAGGCTCCCCTGTTTCCGGATTCTCCAGGCAAGAACACTGGAGTGGGTTGCCATTTCCTTCTCCAATGCATGCAAGTGAAAAGTGAAGTGAAGTCGCTCAGTCATGTCCAACCCTCAGTGACCCCATGGACTGTAGCCTTCCAGGCTCCTCTATCCATGGGATTTTCCAGGCAAGAGTACTGGAGTGGGATGCCATTCTTCACCTTATGTAAGAGGAATTTGCTTCAATTCTGTGCCTCAGTCCTTCTCCAGCAATACTGTATAATAGAATCAAGTCTAATGCTATTTGTGAGTTAGATGCTGCCACATCTCAGCACCATGGTCAACCTCTCAGGACAAGTTCCCTACACTAAAGAAGTAGCTTTGCATGAAACAATGCACATCCATACCCAAGGGAATCACAGCAGTGGCCCTGGCATCTGAGCTATACTGATGTGTTTAGGGAGCAATATTTAGACTTTCTGAAATATTTTAACACAGGTATATACTTTTTAAAAAATTTTAAGATAAACTAAATGTCATCATGCCAAAGCATCATTATACTAAAAAAATGGGTTATTTGGTGACTAAAACCTAAAAGGCATTTAACACAAAGTAGACCAAGAATATTATAGTGCAGTTCTCAAATAACATTTTTGCATGTCAATATTTTATTTAACTTATTAATGAATGAACCAACAGGTCGGTTAAGGATCTGTTTTTTAAGAAACACTTGAAGAATGGAGATTTACATAGTTTTAAAGGGGTTGCCTTGGTATCTCTAATTTTCTTGAAGAGATCTCTAGTCTTTCCCATTCTGTTGTTTTCCTCTATTTCTTTGCATTGATTGCTGAGGAAGGCTTTATCTCTCCTTGCTATTCTTTAGAACTCTGCATTCAGATGCTTATATCTTTCCTTTTCTCCCTTTTTTTCGCTTCTCTTCTTTTCACAGCTATTTGTTGAGTGATTGAACTGAATTGAACTGAACTGAAATGGGTTGCCTAAATAAAATGCTAAATTAGTTAGAAGCCTGGCCCACTTCTTACAAGTCATGAAGTTACAGCGTCTTATCAATTTTCACAGATTAAATTCTAACTTTGGAAGATATATTTGGCTGAGGATTTGGGGCCAAATTGACTGTTACAGTGGATTTTGTAAAGGTTCAAGCAGACTTACTAGACCATTCATGAACTTGATAGAACATGCACCTTATAATCATCATTTCTCTCTTTCCTTATGTGGGATAACATTTTGTTTTATGTAAGAAAATCGAAAATCTCCTTGGTTGTTTTCATTTTCTTCTTTCCACCATATATGTTCCTGACAATACAGACACAGCTTCAGGTTCAGAAAACTTTGCACACTAAACTCCAAAAATCACTGCAGTCTTTGAAGAAACTTTGTCATCTGCTACATTTTTCTCATGTGAAAGTTTATGGCAGAGTAATATGTTACCAAGTAATGTGTTACCAAGATGCACAGCTTTTCAAAAGCAGGAATGGAATTGCACTTGAGGGTTCCTGATTTGCCTGTAGGATTCTACCCAATGTACCATGCTGCTCATTTGTATAAAATTTTTTTTAATTAATGAATTTCATGTAAGATTAAGGATGAAAAAAACTTTACAGTAGAGTTCTGTGTGTGTGTGTTCAGTAGTGTCCGACTCTTTGCAACCTTATGTGCTGTAGTCCACCAGGCTCATCTGTTCATGGGATTCTCCAGGCAAGAATACTGGAGTGGGTTGCCATTTCCTCTCCCAGGGGATCTTTCTGAACCCATGTCTCCTGTCTCCTGTACTGACAGGAGTCTCCTGCATTACCACTGAGCCACCTAAGAATCACAATAGAGTTCTAGCATACTCTATTATTCTCATGGTGCTTTATTTCTGTACTTCTACAGTACATTATAACTAAGTTTTTGAAGCTGAAATAAAAGGGTTAAGCAGGTAAACAGATCGTTCTTATTGCAAACATGAATGACTAGAAAGTAAACCACAGACAATGGTGTCCTATGAGGACTTAGTCCTCAAAATTCTAATTTTAGACACTAATAACTATATTGGCAGAGAAGGCAGTGGCAACCCACTCCAGTACTCTTGCCTGGAAAATCCCATGGATGGAGGAGCCTGGTAGGCTGCAGTCCATGGGGCTGCGCAAAGTTGGACACGATTGAAGCAACTTAGCAGCAGCAGCAGCAGCAGCAACAGTTATATTGGCTCCCCTGGTGGCTCAGCAGTAAAGAACTCATCCGCTAATGCAAGAGACATAAGAGATGAGGGTTGAATACCTGGGTTGGGAAGATCCCCTGGAGAAGGAAATGGCAACCTAAAAAAAAAAAAGGAGAACTTAAATGATCTTCAAGATTTACAGAGTACTTTTTACTCATATATGCAGAAAAGAAAACTGATGAAGGACACATATAAAACTTAAAAATAATTACTCCTGAGAACGAGGATGGGAATAGTACCTAGAAGCAGTTACATGTATTACTCTATCCTCTTTTGTATCTTTTAATATTTTCATTTAGAGTCATAATTTAAATAATAATAAACACAACAAGTGTTGGGTTCTTAGAAAGCTCTTGAAGGCAATCCTCATCCTCTGTAATTTGGAAGTGTCTTTGTTAACATCTCACTTGCCCAGGTGGATAAGGGGATGTGAAGAGAAGTGCTTGCACTTCTCTCTCTTGCTTAGAGAGCATGGAACAGTTCTCCTGGAATACTCCCTGCTTCCTTGTGGGTTTCATGGAGGTACCAAAGCAGAAGCTTGATCTCAGAGAAGCCTTAACTTATCAATAATAATTCTTAATAGCTCAAGTGTATTAAGTACCTGCTATACAAAATGTTTCTTACACATTATCTCATTTTCTCTTCAAACAGTCCTCTGAGACTCAGAAGTTTTAGATATCTTTGACAGCCCACACCGTTAATGAAAGAGCCAGGATTTAAATCTCTGTCTTTCTGGGCCTTACTGGTGGCTCAGTGGTAAAGAATCTGCCTGCTAATGCAAGAGACATGAGTTTGATCCCTGGGTTGGGAAGATCCCACATGCTGTGGAGCAGCTAAGCCCATGTACCACAACTATTAAACCTGTGCTCCAGAGCCTAAGAACCACAACTACTAAAGCCCACACACCCTAGAGTCCATGCTCCGCAACAAGAGAAGCCACCGCAACGAGAAACCCACGCACTGCAACTAGAGAGCAGCCCCTGCTTTTCACAGCTGCAGAAAAGCCTGTGCAGCAACAAAGACCCAGGGCAGCCAAAAAAAAAAAAAAAAAAAGTGAATAAATAAATAAAAAGTATAAATCTACATCTTTCTGGCTTCACAAACCGGTGTCCTAAAATGGAAAGAAATTAAAATTGTGAGACAATGAGGAAATCTGAACAGTAAGTGGATATCCACCTAAGTTGGTAACATTTCTGTTACTATAACCCTCCTTAAAACTTTATAGTTCTCCTACAACTCTTCCTGACTCTATGAGTCAAAGATCACAACAGCAAATCTCTTTGAGGCAAGTGTTTCTCTACCTTGGGCTTCTGCTGACATGGCTGGGGGACAACGGCCCCCAGTTTCTTTAGAAACTTAAGTGTTTGACTGAATAATCCTGAATACCTTCGGTCTTTCTGCTGAACTTGCTGCCTCTGGTGTTCAGTGATATTTTCCTTCTAGCCCTCAGCAGCAGGCTTCTCAAATGTTATCATGCTTCTGCTAGCAAACTCAGTATTACTTTTTACATATGTAATTCCTCCCATACATACATATTGTATAAGTTAAAAATATTTTTTTCGTAGAGAAGTTTCAAGATACTAGGTTCGGTCCATATTACTTTTTAAAAGGTTTACATTGACTGATTGCAAGTTTTGATCCCTGTTCAATTCTTTAACCTAGGTCCTTTCCTCATAATAAGCTCCTAAATAACAAACCTCATGACTGAAAAGGGGGAAATCCTTCAAAATACATCTCCCATAACTGTGAAGGGGGGAGACTCCTTAAAATACAATAGGTGATTTTTCATGAACATATATATAATATATATAATAATACCTTATGTGTACAAGCTGCCATTGTTTCTTTTCATCAATTTCCTATGGAGTAACATACCGTATTTAGTTTCAAAGAGCTTGTTCTAAAGATATTTTCCTCTTCCAGTTTCCCATATTTGTTTGAAGAGGAAGTACAATGATGTAGTGAAGGACTGGGAGCTTTGGCGCCAGATGAACCAAGATTATAATCTCAGCTATGTTACGTGAGCAACTTTAACTGTGCTCAACTCCAATTATTTTTTTATTTTATTCTACTTTAAAAATGTTATTGTGGTAAGAACACTTAACATGAGCTCTATCCGCTTCATAATAGAATAAAGTACTATTATCTACAGGCACAATATTTTACAGCAGATCTCTAGAATTGGAAAACCTCTAGACCATTCAGGTATAACCCAAATCAAATCCTTTACGGTTATACAGTGGAAGTGAGAAATAGATTTAAGGGACTAGATCTGATAGATAGAGTGCCTGATGAACAATGGAATGAGGTTCGTGACATTGTACAGGAGACAGGGATCAAGACCATCCCCATGGAAAAGAAATGCAAAAAAGCAGAATGGCTGTCTGGAGAGGCCTTACAAATAGCTGTGAAAAGAAGAGAGGCAAAAGGCAAAGGAGAAAAGGAAAGATATAAGCATCTGAATGCAGAGTTCCAAAGAATAGCAAGAAGAGATAAGAAAGCCTTCTTTTATAAATGGTTACTAAAACCTATTTTCTTTCATAATAATGTAATTGAAGGAAAAGGAACTATTCTAGAATTCTGAAACTAGGAAAAATAGGAGAGAAGAAACTTCAAATGAAAGTCTAAATCTCACTTTCTTCATCTACATTGTTAGTAATTGTTTATCTATAGCAATTCAACTTTCTTTATCTATCTCCTTTTTATCAGCTAATAAAAAATATGTAAAAAGAATGAATATAATTAACCTTCCTATAGATGATACAATATAGAAAGTGAAAGTGAAAGTTGCTCAGTCGTGTCCGATTCTTTGCGACCCCATGACTATAGAGTCCATGGAATTCTCCAGGCCAGAATACTGGACTGGATAGCCTTTCCATTCTCCAGGGGCTCTTCCCAACCCAGGGATCAAACCCAGGTTTCCCGCATTGTAGGTGGAATCTTTACCAGCTGAGCCACAAGGGAAGCCCAAGAATACTGGAGAGGGTAGCCTATGCCTTCTCCACTGTATCTTCCCAACCCAGGAATCCAACCAGGTCTCCTGCACTGCAAGTGGATTCTCTACCAACTGAGCTATCAGGGAAGCCCAATACAATACAATACAAACCCAAACAAACCAATACAAACCAATACAATACAATACAATATAGAAGTCCATCTAATTATGTGGTTTTTTATTATATGTGCTATTTTAAATAACTAACTTGACTATTAAGCGCCCACAACACAAAACACGGTATTAAACAACTCATAACACATATTTAAAATTGTGTATAGACATCATCACCATTATCATCATAATTATCACTAGGAAATAAAATGCTTTTTGAAATAGCTCCCTATAACTTCAGCAGTTTTTCAATTCTTAGACTTTCTGCTGTCTACTGAGAGATCCACATAGGCTATTGTTCATGGGTAAAGCCGTCAAGTATCGCCTGAAATGATCAAACATAGATACACTTTTATTTCCAGTCTTATGATACCAGTGAGAAATATAATGTTCACTGACTGTTAGTTATAACAGCTGTTCACATCCAACACTTTTTATACAGCCTTGGGCCCAGAGCATAGGCACCTTCATCTTAGAATGAGTAACACAAATGTGTACCAGGCAAACAGGATAGATACTGAATTTTGTCTTTTGTAGTATTAATCAGAATAAGTCCTCCTTTCATTCATATCACTGGTCAAACAAAACACCAAAGATGGAAGTCCTCTTGGACTATATCCCTTTTTATTTTTAGCTCTGAAATTCTGGATATCCCTTGATAATACTGTCTTTCACTTATCAATTCCACCGATATTTATTGGCACACACTATATGCTAACACTGTGAATAAGAAAAAGAAAGATCCAGGGCTCCCTGAGTTGACATTCTAGCTGGGGAGATACAACCTAAGACACTTATTAGTGCTCAGAAGAAAAAAATAAAACAGATAAATCAATAAGAAGTAACCTACCAATGTGGAGAAAAGGCTATTTTATATAGTGTCTTCATGGAATACCCTCTATGCAGCAAGGGAACAATATTTACATAGAGACCCAACTGAAGTAAAAGAATAAAACTAAATCTTGAGGAAGACAGTTCAGAGGTGAGAACAGCCAATGTGGGGCTGGGCAGAAGGCATCTCAGTGGGTGGGAGGCAAAAAGGGTACACACAACATAAGATGTCTGGATTTACGAAAGGATAATTTCACACAGAATTTATAAGCTGTACAAAAAGTTTGGATTGTATTCCAAATGTGCTGGCAAGCCATTGAGGATTTTGAAGCAGTGATGTAGTCTGATTTACATTTTTTAAAGATCACTCAGCTGTTCTGTATAACACTGAGTGTAGAAGGGAAGAGCAGAAGGATGAATGCAAATTAAAATTTCGGTAGATGAGAATGATGAGAGTTTAATCTAAAAATCTGGCAATGAGATGCAATTGATTGCTGGAAGCATTTTTGAGGTAAGCTCACAAGACTGACTGAGAAATTTAATATCAGGTGGTAAACAGGAAAATGGAATTCAAAATAACACCTACATTTTTGGCTTGGGTAACTAGGTTGGTGCCATTTATTGAGATAGAAAGACTGAGATTTGAAAATCAGGTGGAAGGATGTAAACATAATTCTGATTCTGATGTATTGAATGTGGGAAACTTCATAGACAAAGTGAAGATTTTTGAGTAGGTTTGTATTCTTTTGAGTAGGTTTGTATAATGATTCAAGAATCATTAACAGAAATGACTGTCATTTCTGTCATTAACAGAAATGACTAATAGAGTACCTATTACCACCTGTGGTTATTAAGCATTAGAAATGTGACTTGCATGTGACTGAAGGAATTTCATTTTAATTATGTTTATTTTAATTAGTTGAGATCTAATTAGATATATATGCTACTGGACAGATTAAATTTAGAAAAACGAAAGAGGAGGGAGAACCAGCAAAGGAAAATATGGAGGTTCAAGAAAGCAGCATGAAAATCACAAAAATGTGACACACGCAAAAGCATTTTGCCAAAGGGAAGTAAAGAGAAATGTGGCGGAAACAAGGTCCTGCTGATCCCTGGAAAACAGAGTCTGTGGATGTGAAGGGACTCCAGTTAAGAAAACCCAACTATGAGCTATAGGCAGATTAATCCCTGTATTGTTCAAGGGTCAGCTGTATATATGGGGCCAAATGTAAAATATATAATATATATATATATATATATATATATATATATATATGGACTCCACACGTGGTGCTAGTGGTAAAAAAGTACCTGCCAATGCAGGAGACATAAGAAAAAATCCAGGAAAATCCCTGGGTCAGAAAAATCTCCTGCAAGAGGGAATGGCAATCCACTCTAGTACTCTTACCTGGAGATTCCCATGGATAGAGCAGCCTGGTGTGCTACAGTCCATAGGGTCACAGAGTCAGACACATCTGAAGTGATTTAGCATGCATGCATGCATATGTATTAGTTGAAATTCCAGTATTTTTGGCATCTGGCAATGAGTCACTGGTGAATAAATAAAACTTTTAACTATGCCAATGGCAGAAAAATGACCTAGTTTTCTTCTCTTCTTATTGGTCATAAATTCCTCAGTAAAATAATCCCTTTAGTTTAGGATTTGAGAGTGAAGCTCTGAATCTACAGTATACCTTTTGCAATCCGAAGTCCACCTCAGCTGCTTTCCAGAGAATCCAACATCACACAGAATCAGGAGTGGGCCAAGAAAACAAGTGGTAAAATGGTATTTGGGAAATAGATTGTGTCCTGCAGAGCTAGTAGAGAGGACCCCATCCTGTTGATAGTGGGTGATAACCTTCACTCCTCAACACCCCAACTCTTAGGAATCTTTTCCATATAATCAATGCTTCTTATGATGTAATTTTTTGTCTTAAGATAATGTGACTTCAGCATAACATTCCAGAGATAATCTTGTATTTTTTTTCTCTTGAAATATTCTTGTGTTTTGGGGCATAGTGTCACTTTCTTTCCCTGTTCTTTCATATTCTTCTTTGTTCTCCTCTTCCACCCAATTGCTAATGATGTCACTCTTCAGGGATTGTTCTAAGTCTCTTCTTATTCAATTCCACAACTTCCATGATTGGGTCCAGCCTTTGTTTACCCAATAGCAAGATTATCATTCTGAAAAAATCTAAATAAGATGACAACATTGCACTAAGTAAAGCCCTCCAGTAGATTGAAATACTTATCCAGTCAAGTTCAGTGGCACAGTCCTGTCCAACTGTTTGTGACGCCATGAATTGCAGCACGCCAGGCCTCCCTGTCCATCACTAACTCCCAGAGTTCACCCAAACCCATATCCATTGAGTCAGTGATGCCATCCAACCATCTCATCCTCTATCGTCTCCTTCTCCTCCTGCGCTCAATCTTTCCCAGCATCAGGGTCTTTTCAAATGAGTCAGCTCTTCGCAACAGGTGGCCAAAGTATTGGAGATTCAGCTATAACATCAGTCCTTCCAATGAACATGCAGGACTGATCTCCTCTAGGATGGACTGGTTGGATCTCCTTGCAGTTCAAGGGACTCTTAAGAGTCTTCTCCAACACCACAGTTCAACAGTATCAGTTCTTCAGTGCTCAGTTTTCTTTATAGTCCAACTCTCATATCCATACATGACTACTGGAAAAACCATAGCCCTGACCTGATGGACCTTTGTTGATAAAGTAATGTCTCTGCTAGGTTGATCATAACTTTCCTTCCAAAGAGTAAGTGTCTTTTAATTTCAAGACTGCAATCACCATCTGCAGTGATTTTGGAGTCCCAAAAAATAAAGTCTGACACTGTTTCCACTGTTCCCCATCTATTTGCCATGAAGTGATGGGACTGGATGCCATGATCTTAGTTTTTGAATGTTGAGCTTTAAGCCAACTTTTTCACTCTCTTCTTTCACTTTCATCATGAGGCTCTTTAGTTTTTCTTCACTTTCTACCATAAGGGTGGTGTCATCTGCATATCTGAGGTTATTGATATTTCTCCCAGCAATCTTGATTCCAGCTTGTGCTTCACCCAGCCTAGGATTTTTCATGATATACTCTGCATATAAGTTAAATAAGCAGGGTGACAATATACAGCCTTGATGTACTGCTTTTCCTATTTGGAACCAGTCTGTTGTTCCATGTCCAGATATAACTGTTGCTTCCTGACTTGCATACAGGTTTCTCAAGAGGCAGGTCAGGTGATCTAGTATTCTCATCTCTTTCAGGATTTTCCACAGTTTATTGTGATCCACACAGTCAAAGGCTTTGGCATAGTCAATAAAGCAGAAATAGATGTTTTTCTGGAACTCTCTTGCCTTTTTGCTGATCCATTGGATGCTGGCAATTCTATCTCTGTCAAGAGGGCCCTAATAAGCCTCATATTTGGTGGTCTTGCTGGTCCCTCATGATATGCCACAATCCCTCACCCACTTTGGACTTCTTTCTGTTGCTTGAATGTGCCATGTTTTGTTCAGTTCAGGATCTTTGCTTAGGATCTTTGTACACATTATTATGGTATACATTATTAACACTGCCTTAAGTGATTTAAGTGAAAGTCACTCAGTCATGTCAGACTCTTTGCAACCCCTTGGACCATACAGTTCATGGAATTCTCCAGACCAGAATATCGGAGTGGGTAGTCTTTTCCTTCTCCAGGTGATCATCCTATAATACCCTTTTTGCCAAATTTCACATGAATCATCCTTTAGCTATCAGTATACTAGTTCCTATAATGTGACCAATACATGTAAAGAAATTCCTTTGCTCTACTCATTGACCTTCTGGTCAGATAGGGCTGGAAGGCACACTTCACAGGGTGGGGCAGGGGTGTGTGTGTGTGCTGTGACTCAGCACCTTGCCTAGGTATGGGCAAACTAGGCTCTAGCATCAGTTGCTGCTAAATCACTTCCATCGTGTCCGACTCTGTGCGACCCCATAGACGGCAGCCCACCAGGCTCCCCCATCCCTGGGATTCTCCAGGTGAGAACACTGGAGTGGGTTGCCATTTCCTTCTCCAATGCATGCAAGTGAAAAGTTCACAATGCACAAAAGTGAAAAGTTCACAATGCATGAAAGTGAAAAGTGAAAGCGACCCCATGGACTGCAGCCTACCAGTCTCCTCCAACCATGGGATATTCCAGGCAAGAGTACTGGAGTGGGGTGCCATTGCCTTTTCCATAGTAAGAACTCCTCATTTGAGGATCTGAACTAGACAGATCTGTACCCTGCTGGGTTCCCTGGTCAGAGTCCACCTCCCAGTGGTTCTGCAGGTGACCAAAGTTTCTGATTGGGATTACTACTTGGGCACTGCAGTTATGAACTCTATCTGGCAAGATCCATGTGCTGGTTGTTGTAAGCCTCTCTCGCCTTCTCCACTACAGTGGGATTCTCAGTGAATGAGCCCTACATAGTGCGATATCCATAGTGAGTTATCAGAGTAGGGGCTCCCATAAAAGCAACCCACAATGCTGGTGGGGATTGGTTGTCCCCTATGGGTTCTACTTTTCACAGAAAGAATGAGAGGCTAAGGAGAGACCTTTCCACGTGGTGCCACACTAGCCTGAGGAACAGTGAGGTTAATGTGTAGCCCCTTCTCTTACCCTTCTAATACAGTTTGCCTTGATCTCTAGGTGCAAGGAGATGGTTCAGTCTCATTCCTGTGTTCTATGGTTCTCAGTTGGTATATACTCTTTAAAAGTTGTTGGTTGCACTTGTGAGAGGGAGGAAAGTCAGGAATGATCTGTCTTTATGATGTCACCTCCTACTTCTATCTTCACTGGATAAATTCATACCAGAGCCAAAGGAAGAATGCTTTCCATAAATGATCAGAAATAAAACATTCTTAAAAAGGCAATCAAAAATCAAGCCAAACCTAATTTTTCTCCTTTAATATTTTTGAAATCCTGGTTTGCAATACCAAAGACAGTAGTTCTTTAGGACTTCCCTTCCTCTTTCTGATTTCCTTTCTTTTTTTTCTATTTTGGCTTCATTGGGTCTTTGTTCTGGTGCATGGGTTTTCTCTAGCTGTAGCATGTGGGCTTTCTAGTTGTGGAAAGCTGGCTTAGTTGCCCTGAAGAATGTGGGACCTTAGTTCTCTGACTAGGGATAAAATCTGTGTCCCCCACATTGGAAGGCAGATTCTTAATGACTGGACCACCATGGAAGTCCTTACTTTTCCGTTTGAACAAAAAAAAAAAAAAAAATCACACACATTCAATTCTTTTAATTCCTCAAGGCAGAACTGTACCTCAGCCCTATCTTCACAACCAAAGAACTAGGTATTTTGTATCTGTAACAGGTAATCTGGAGGGACACCACAGAGAAGGGTCTTAGAAGCAATTCTCAATTGAGACTAAGACATATTGAATTGAAAAAAATAATCTAAATAGATGGGGAAACAATGGAAACAGTAAGAGACTTTCTTTTTTATAGGCTCCAAAATCACTGCAGATGGTGACTGAAGCCATGAAATTAAAAGATATTTGTTCCTTGGAAGAAAAGCTATGACCAACCTAGACAGCATAAAAGCAGAGACATTACTTTGCCAACAAAAGTCTGTCTAGTCAAAGTCTGTCTTGATGATTTTTCCAGTAGTCATATATGGATCTGAAAGTTGGGCCACAAAGAAGGCTGAGCACCAAAGAATTGATGCTTTTGAACTCTGGTGTTGGAGGAGACTCTTGAAAGTGACTTGAACTGCAAGGAGATCCAACCAGTCCATCCTAAAGGAAATCAGTCCTGAATATTCATTGTAAGGGCTGATGCTGAAGCTGAAACTCCAATACTCTGGCCACCTGATGTGAAGAACTGACTCATTGGAAAAGAGCCTAACGCTGGGAAAGATTGAAGGCAGGAGGAGATGGGGACGTCAAAGGATGAGATGGTTGGATGGCATCACCAACTCGATGGACATGAATTTGCACAAGCTCCAGGAGTTGGTGATGAACAGGCAAGACTGGTGTACTGTAGTACATGAGGTCGCAAAGAGTGGACATGACTGAGTGACTGAACTGAGCTGAACTGATATATGGATGTGAGAGTTGGATTGTAAAGAAAGCTGAGTGCCAAAGAATTGATGGTTTTGAACTGCATTGTTGGAGAAGACTCTTGGGAGTCCCTTGGACTGCAAGGAGATCAAACCACTCAATTATAAAGGCAATCACTCTTGCATATTCATTGGAAGGGCTGACACTGAAGCTGAAATACTTTGGCCACCTGACATGAAGAACTGACTCACTGGAAAACACGCTGATGCTAAGATTGAAGGTATGAGGAGATGGGGATGACAAAGGATGAGATGGTTGGATGGCATAACTGACTAGATGGACGTGAGTTTGAGCAAGCTCTGGGAACTGATGATGGACAGGGAAGCCTGGCATGCTACAGTCCAAGGGGTCGCAAAGGGTCAGACCTGACTAAGCAACTGAACTGTACTGAACTTATAAGCTTTCGTTGGTGTTTTTCTTCCCTTACTATTTCTCAAAGAAAAATACTTAAAACTCAATAATGACTCTTCTTCAGTTCAGTCACTCAGTCATGTCCAACTCTTTGCAACCCCATGACCCACAGCACTCCAGGCCTCCCTGTCCATCACCAACTCCCAGAGTTTACGCAAAATCATGTCCATGGAGTTGGTGATACCATCTAATCATCTCATCCTCTGTTGTCCCTTTCTCCTCCTGCCTTCAGTCTTTCCCAACATCAGAGTCTTTTCAAATGAGTGAGCTCTTTGCATCAAGTGGCCAAAATATCGGAGTTTCAGGTTCAATATCAGTCCTTCCAATGAACAGCCAGGACCAATTTCCTTTAGGATGGACTGGCTGGATCTCCTTGCAGTCCAAGGGACTCTCCAGAGTCTTCCCCAACACTGCAGTTCAAAAACATCGATTTTTCTGACTCTTCTAGATATATAACAAATACAACATATCTGTTTGTAGATACAAGTATAGATATAGATAAACCATTCTGATGCTCAAATGTGCTCTCTGTCATTTGTAGTAATAGGCATTTTCTAGCCTTTGAATTAATCACCTGGAGAAACAAATAATCTCTGATCAACCAATACAAAGCTAATTCTAGATGTTCAACTAACCAGGCAACTTAATGCTTGTTTTCTATAATAAGATAACTGTTTCTTGCTTGAGTGTATTATTAGAGAAGTTGCTTTCCTTGACCAGTAAATATTTCAATGGTAGCTTTGCAGCATGGAAATGCTTTTCATTTACCAGTGTTTGATGAGGCTTTGTTCCCTGGGCAATCCTTTCTGTCACCAAGGAAGCACCCCATGCAGCCTGATTATTGCTAAGTTGAACCAAGTCCAGCTGAATTTATTTCCTTTGTACCACTCACTCACAATACTTTCACATTATCTCTTCCTTCCATACTCTTACTCCAATAGGATCCATAGAATAAAGAGTAGGCTGCACAGGCAAGTATGAAGATGTTCAGCTGTTAGGAAGTGTTTTCTTGCGTAAAACATCTCGGTAGCATTGCTTGCTGAGAAATGCTGTTAATAACAATTTAGCAACTTCAGTATCTGTTAATGTATTTTCCAGAAAATGTCCATCTTTTTTGGCCTAATGGAAAATTATCATTCTCAATTTTTAGTGGTTCTGGTAAAAGTGGCATTATTACCTTGATAGAATATAAAAGGTGATTCCTTCAAGTCATACATTTATTTTATATTCAGCATCTGATTCCATTCACATTATTCCAGTAAACATGCTATTAACCCATAGTTGACTGATATGTAATAATAACATACTAGTATCAATAAAATATTCAAAGTATAAATTTATTTAATACATTTATTATAGAGGTTTTTGTTTTAGCTTTTGGCAAGTCAAAAATTTAGTAACACTTAAATGTATTTTGATCAATATTATTCCTGCTCCAGGCTATTTGAAGTGTAACATTCAAACTCTTATTTCCCTAAATTTGAATTTGACCTGGAAGTCTCATTAACTTTCTTATTTTTAGTCAAACACCTAAAAATACTAGCATAATTGAATATAGAAAGTTAGTAAATATTTTCCACGTGGCCTGGGACTCCTGCATCGTAGCCAGCTACTTTACCATCTGAGCCACCAGGGAAGTCAGATAAAAGATAAAATGATTTTAAAGTCTGTTTCTTTGTGTCTGAGTTTTGTGTGGAAAATGCTATTTCATCTCTTGAGTGTAAACCAGGGATACCTTTGATTGTATGTGTTCCTAGAGTCACTGAATTTTATTTTAGGAAGTGTTGATTTAACACTTATGAACTTGTAACAGTAACAATTTCCAAACTTTCCTGTATTTTCTTTAATTTGGCTGATGCTCTATTATTGGAAGATGTACCTTGTATTATTTTTTATCTTTTTATTCATCAATTCTAGGATTTATCTAATTTTCCTGAGATAATAACATATTTGCTCTCTTAATTCTTTTTTGTTTTTGTTGTTTCCTGGAAGAGATCTTGGCTCAAAGATGGAAATCTATACAGATAAGATCTAGTACATTTTCCTTTAAAATTTGAATGACAAGGAAGAACAATGTGCACCAGCATATGTTTTCAAACGTACTATTGTTTTTTTAAGTAAGCTATTTATTCAAGTTATTTTTTTCTTCTTAATAGTGTCCTCTTCCCAATCTGTATGAAAATATATAGGACTTTAAAAAACTTATTACATAATATCTACATTGTTATTATTGTTTAGTCACTAAGTCATGTCCATCCAACTCTTATATGATGCTATGGACTGTAGGCCACCAGGCTCCTCTGTCCATGATATTTCCCAGGCAAGAATACTGGAGTGGATTGCCATTTCCTTCTTCAAGGGATCGTCCTAACCCAGGGATCAGACTTATGTCTCCTGTACTGGCAAGCAGATTCTTTACCACTGAGCCACCAGGGAAGCCCTACTATCTACAAATTTTCATGTAAATTGAATATCCTGAACTAAACTTATTGCTTCTGTGATTGTTAAAAATACATATACTTAGTTTCAAAAAATGTGAAAGTTAAATCGCTCAGTCGTGTCCAACTCTTTGTGACCTCATGGACTGTAGCCTACCGGGTTCCTCCATCCCTGGGATTTTCCAGGCAAGAGTACTGGAGTGGACCTAGTGGGTAGTCTTGCCTGGAAAATCTCAGGGACAGAGGAGCCTGGTAGGCTACAGTTCATGAGGTCACAAAGAGTCGGACACGACTGAATGATTTCACTTTCACTTTTCAGTTTCATGCATTGAAGAAGGAAATGGCAACCCACTCCAGTGTTCTTGCCTGGAGAATCTCAGGGACGGGAGTCTTGTGGGTTGCCATCTACAGGGTTGCACAAAGTCAGACAAGACTGAAGCAACTTAGCAGTAGCAGCATACTTAGTTTAAAATTAAAATATGAAATTATGAAGCTAATGAGTATTTTGTTATTCAGTTGCTAAGTCCTGTCTGACTCTGTGACCATGAACTGCAGCACAACAGGCTTTCCTGTTCTTCACTATCTCCCTGAGTTTGCTCAACCTCAGGTCCATTGAGTCAGTGATGTTAACTTTTGCTTATACTGAAATAACAAAAACTTTTCTAAAGTAACTTGAAAATAATGTATTCAGTTATGAGATACAGTCTCTTAATTTATGATTTATATTTGTTTTATATCCCCTGTTTAGAAGGTTTATTAATAATTCTAATATCTCTGCTTTAGGGATTATAAGAATTTAATTAGTAAGTCCAAATTTATGGGATTTACCACTTTCATGCATTTGCTATCTCACGTATTTGAGCTTGGATGAGAAAGGAAAGTAGCCTCTTTCCCACTGAACTGTGAATTTTAATTCATTGAGATTGACATACATAAAAGTGTTGATTTTCCTTCTCTTGGTTACTTATTGTAGATATGTCAAAGCTCAAAATTTGGAAAGCAGTTAGTTTCTCTCGGAACATTAATCTCCTTAAGCAAATACACATTTGGCTGCAGTGAATGCCATCCATGTGAGAAAATCCAAAAACAAAACTCAGAACTGTATTTTTAATACAGTATACTACAGGTTTTTTAATGCTTTCTAATTATAAAGGAATAGTTGATATGCTAGGTAGTTGGTATTTGAACACTTTCTGTTTGTCCAAGCATTTTAAGTATAACTATTTCTTTAATGATTAAGTTTCCATTTTCATTATGATTTTTGTATCTTAGTTTTATCTTGAGACAAGTTTTTTGTTACTTTTAATAGAACACAGAAGTTATGTCAGTGTTAAATATTCTCAAACATTTTTCAAATTGAATTTTCATGTTAGTAATAAGAAGAGCTGAATAATAAACTTTCAAAACGGAAGTAATTTCATCAAATATTTTCATTTTACACAGACATTAAAGTGTGCATTAGAGAGTCACATGGTGCATTCAAGATGGAGGAAGTCTGGAGCTGATTAAACTTTTTTCTACTATTCTTATATATGTTTCCCAAAATCTGAACCAAAATTCACCTCACATTACTTCCAATTCAATAAATATTTATTTAATTTTATATAGCAACAAAACAACAGCAGCTTTATATAATGCTAATATTTT
>SJYC01120272.1:0-26357 GCA_006408675.1 Madoqua kirkii
GATGTTGGCAATTTGATCTCTGGTTCCTCTGCCTTTTCAAAAACCAGCTTGAACCTCAGGAAGTTCACGGTTCATGTATTGTTGAAGCCTGGCACTGTTAATTGCTCCCCTCAGGTGCTAGAGATAGCCTTCAAATTTCCCTTTTTCTGTTAAAACAAACTCCTGGGCATTTTCCTCTCTTCTAAATTTTCCTCTCTTCAAAAATTGAAATGTATTTTCAATTTTTGAAGCACCAACTGATGGGCTCCTCCCTCCACTTTTCTCACCCTTAATTTGGTTTTCTGGGTTTTACCAGTGTGCTTTTCTGAGTTGCTCCATGAAGTGAACAGACTATGACTACATTCAAAGCAGTTTGTGTGTTGCTTTCATTAGCATGAAATCAAGCTTAGATCAACAAATTATAATCCTACAAAATATTTCAAATAATCTTTGTTGTGCATAATATAAAAAGTGTAAGAATTTGTCACAGTAAGTATAAATGACTCAAAAGGTAGGTAGGGTAACTACAAAACATGAGCATAATCTCTTATTTCATTAGCTATCTCACAGTCTGAATAGAACAGCCCTTAATATTGGTCTCAGAGAGACAGCAGTGAGAAGTCCTGAAGAGAGATCTCATTTCCCTGCCCAGAAATCAAATCTGGGTAGTCCAGAATGGCTACCCCCTCCAGTATTCTTGCCTAGAGAATTCCAGGGACAAAGAAGCCTGGCAGGCTGCAGCTCACAGAGTTGCAAAGAGTCAGACACAACAGAGTGAGCATGCATGCATGAGAACACTAAGAAAACCACATTTCTTGTCAAATGATTCTGAGAACTAAACCAGGGCTTTAGAGACATTACTCTGTTTGAAGTGCAAGAGTATTATTCTTTCTTTCCTTACTTTATAACATACCTGGACTGTCAAATCTGATGTAACAATATTATATTACTCCTTGTTGCTTTTAACAATGATCTAACATGACAAAAAAAGTCAAAGGATTTTAAAATTTTGAGATCTAAATACGGATTATACACATAAGCCCTCATGAGAAAAAAAAAGCCAAAATATCTCAAACCACTAAGATTATTTGGAAAATTTTTGCATTTTTATTAGATTGGTGTGAAATTCCTATACAGAAATGTACACAGATTTGAAGAGTACAGCTGCCCTTGTGCAACCTTGTAGAGACCCACCAATAAAGTTATCCTTATGACTAAAATGAAGAAGAACCAACTTGCTAAAGGACTATTGGGTGAAGATGCTTTAAGAAGTTCATTGATTGTGGGTACAAGTACTCTAGATTCCTGGTTTAGGGAATTACTCACTGAACATTTGCAGGAGTATTATGTACATTGCTAGCATTTCAGTTTCAAAATCTTCCATGTAAAATGTCATCTTTGAAAAGGGATCTCTTAGGGAATAATTATATGTTTTTCCCAGGGGATTAAATTTCACAATTGAAAGGCTAAGGGATCATCTCTGCAGAACATCAGTTCCTACTTCTTATTTCTTTACTCTTACACTCAGTCTGTGGTGTTCTGATTTCCACTCTGCAATCTACAGGTGCAAGTGGTGTTTAGAAAACAAGAACAAAAGAAACCATGCGAGAGACATTTGATTGACTCTCATCACCTTGTCGGAGAAGGCGATGGCACCCCACTCTAGTACTCCTGCCTGGAAAATTCCATGGACGGAGGAGCCTGGTAGGCTGCAGTCCATGGGGTGCTAGAGTCAGACACGACTGAGCGACTTCACTTTCACTTTTCACTTGCATGCATTGGAGAAGGAAATGGCAACCCACTCCAGTGTTTGCAATCTACAGGTGCAAGTGGTGTTTAGAAAACAAGAACAAAAGAAACCATGCGAGAGACATTTGATTGACTCTCATCACCTTGTCGGAGAAGGCGATGGCACCCCACTCTAGTACTCCTGCCTGGAAAATTCCATGGACGGAGGAGCCTGGTAGGCTGCAGTCCATGGGGTGCTAGAGTCAGACACGACTGAGCGACTTCACTTTCACTTTTCACTTGCATGCATTGGAGAAGGAAATGGCAACCCACTCCAGTGTTCTTGCCTGGAGAATCCCAGGAATGGGGAAGCCTGGTGGGCTGCTGTCTATGGGGTCGCACAGAGTCAGACACGACTGAAGCGACTTTGCAACAGCAGCAGCATCATCTTGTAAACTGATTCAGAAGGGATGTCTGCTCCACGGAACAACTGGTAGGTTGCCAATAATATTCTACCGAGGAGGCAATCTAAAATGACTTATGGTACATGCATGCGGCAACCTGGATAAAGACAGCACTGATTATAATACCTATATAACCACAGATGATTCAAAGAGCCAGTTACAATTTATCAACTGACTCTTTCCTTGTCAGTTTTATTGTTATTTCTGTTTCAATTGTGAAGATATAACTAAATGCTTTGCTTTCCATTTCCAGCTCAAATATGCCATTTTAACCCCCATACTCTTCTTTTGAATTAAAACATTCAATTTTATTGAGGTATAATTACATGAATAGCTGTAGTTGTTTAAAATATGCAATTTAATATGATTTGACAAATATGCACACCTGAGTTTTCTGCTTCCCCCAGTCAACTTTCCCCACCATCAAAGAAGAAGAATTTAAATGTTACCACTTCCAGGCATGGAAGCTTCTAATTCTCACTCCATGACAATCTGGAGCAAGGAATAGCGACTTAAATTCAGAAAGTCAGCAGATCAAGAACATGGTGAACTCATGTATCCCAGAGAATCATCTTGCTCCCCTCATTGGAAGAGTGTGGTTGCAAACTTCTTGGTGTCAGAATCCTTTGCTTTTGTAGCTATCCAAGGAGGTCAGATCATGATGTTTCTGCAAACCTCCAATGAGTGTTACTCTCTATTCTGAAACTTTTTATACCTTTCAAGATCAGAGCCTTGAGAAGGAGCTATCCTATATATCTCAGACTGTAGCCAATATTCTTAACTTGTAGGAAAAGCAATAGAATACAAAGATTAAAAGAAACAGGTCTAATATGGAGTCAGATTTGTTCTTCCCCATTAAATCATCACTCACTAAAATTTCCTAGAACTTCTTGAGAGTTTACTTCTGTGCTCATGTAGCTAAGTTGCTTCACTTGTGTCCAACTCTGTGAATCTGTGGACTATAAACCACCAGGCTCCTCTGTCTATGGGATTCTCCAAGCAAGAATACTGGAGTGGGTTGTCATGCCCTCCTCTAGGAGATCTTCCTGACTCAGGAATCGGACCTGCGTCTTCTACGTCCACTGCCTTGGCACTGCCACCGGGGAAGCCTATACTTCTGTGAGTAGCAGTCTTTAGTATTTTGTCAAGGTTCAGTATCAGGATATGTTGGGTTCTTAAAATGAGTTCAGCAGAA
This sequence comes from Madoqua kirkii, assembly GCA_006408675.1. NCBI lineage: Eukaryota > Metazoa > Chordata > Mammalia > Artiodactyla > Bovidae > Madoqua > Madoqua kirkii. The sequence goes on from SJYC01120272.1 coordinate 3,367, forward strand.
TTCTTTTTTCCTTTATTTTTTTGAAAGAGTTTGTACTTGATTGGTGATATTATTTTTGTTTTTCTTGACTGATAAAATATACTAATGATATTGTTGGGGTATAGCATTTTCTTTAGGGGAGGTTTGAGGTAACAAATCCACTTTCTTTAATAAACATAGACCTCTTCAAATTTGTTGCATCTTATGTCAATTTTGGTAAACTCTGTTTTTCAGGCAATTTGTTTGTTTCACCAAGGTTTGCCAGTGTTGGCATATTTTTCATGATATTCTTTATTACTCTACTCATGAAGGATATTAGGTGATAACTTGCTTATACCTAATATGATGATTTATGCTCTTTTTTCTTTCTTGATCAGTGCATCTAGAGATTTATACATTTTATTGCTCTTTTTAAAAATCAGCTTTTTGCTTAAATTCTCTGTTCCTTATTTTGCTGATTTCTGTTCTTTATATTCCCTTTCTTCAAATTACTTTGTATTTATTTTGTCCTTTTTTTCCCTCTAGCTGTTTCAAATATAACCTTATACTATTGATTTGAGGTTTCTCTTCTTTTAACTTATAAATTTTTGTTATAAATTTCTCTGAAGTTCTGCTTTTGCTGCATCCTCAAAATTTTGATATTTTCATTTTTACTATCATTTAGTTAAAATTATTTTGATAATTTTCTGTGATATAGTTTGTCTTTAATTCATTATTTACAAATTTGTTTGAAAATATTTATGATTTTGACATGTCTTTTGTTTATTGACATTTTATTTAATTCAGTGATGTTTTGAAAATATTCTCCATACAGACTTCAATTGCTATCAGTAAGACTTTTTTGTAACCTAGAACATAATCCCCTTATTTCTATATATCTTCCCCATCAGGATCCCAGGCAGTGGTAATGTGATGACCTCTAGCAAGAATGCCTGTGTAGTGCACTTAGGGAGACTGCAACCTAACGCACATGTCACCAGTCCCGCCAAAGATGTATCTTCCCCAGTGGTGGCCAGAAGCAGATGACCGCAAGGCTTTGGGTAAATTCAAGGCGTGGTGGGACTAGGTTTCCTCAGACCACACCAAGGTTCTATCATGTCCAACGCTATAGAGCATGACCTCAATGAAAAACAAATATTGAAAAACAGAGTGAACTAAGACTGAATTTCCTGACAATACAGGTTCATAAGTGAAAGATGAAGCCTTAAAATCTGAGATAAGTTGAACTTTAAAAAAAAAGAAAGAAAAGGAAATCCCTATTTATCACATACCCCCAAGGATATAGACTGAGATTCCTATCCACTCTGTTATCTGAAAAATTCAAAGAGAAATTCAAAACAAATTTTTCTTGAAAATTTCAAGAATTTTACATCTATTGTTTCATTTCTAGTGAGTGACCAATAAATATATTATATTTTTACGCCTCTGAAGTAGATTAAATTTACTTACAGGTGAAGGAAATCACTGCCTCATTTCTGACTCAAGGTTGTGGAAATGTTATAGAAATATGCTCATGCCTCAAATTAATTTGCTTATATAGTGAGATATTCTGTACATAATAGGTACTCCTCAAAACTCATTACTGCAAATCTAACCAAAACTCTTTCACATTTTAATGACATGTAATTTAGTCATACAGTTTTATGTAAATAATGTATTGAATTATTCTTCTCTTAAGTGATAAGGTAAAATAGAAGTGATTTTGGAGCAAAGAAACTTGAGTATAGACACTTTAATAAGATTTTGGATAGCTGAAAAATGGCAAAGGGAATAGAAGAATAGGAAATATTCATTGATAATGGAAAGGGAGAAAAGAGAAAGAAGAAGGGAAATATGGCATAAATTGGGAAAACATAAGATTACTGTTTCAATTTTGCTGAAGGCTAGTATCACTAACTGCCAAATCTAAGCTGTTAAAAACCATGAGGTTCTCCTCTAGACCCTACACTGCCAGTTATCTACAACAACATGACCAGTATAGCAACATGGACATGAAATTGTTATGCTCCGAGTCCAAGTCCCCGAATATACTGAGAGAACAAGTCCACCAAGGTAATGCAAAAGCAAGAAGGGAGTTTATTTATTACTAACTCGAGTTAGGGCACCCCTGCCACATCCAACATAGTGGAGTAAAGCAAGAGGGCCCCGAGCCCTGAATTACAGCAGTATTTATAGACCTAGAACAAAGACAGGGAGTTGGTAAGGGTGGATTGGTTGCAAGGGTCTCTTGGCACCTATAATTGGCTGGATTTCCACACGTGTGGGCTTTCTTAGGGGATTTTTTCCTATTGGTCAAGCTACACTGTCTGTGGGGGTTCCTAGGCCTCAGCTTTCCTAGAGACTAAGCCTCAGACCTAGCCTGCCCCTTAGAGCCTGTCCTGGCTCCAGTTAGGCTCTAACAGAAGTGTAAAATCAAATGATCTTGAATTTAAAAAAAAAAAAAAAGGCATGAGAAGGATTCAAGGATAAATGAGAAGACAGTAAGCTTTGATAGAGCCCAAACTGGCTTCTGTTGAATTTAACAGCACCTTCTAGTGCCTGGGAACCATTGGTTCCTTTTATCTTCCATTGTGCTTTGTCATAACTGCAGTCACCATCTGCAGTGATTTTGGAGCCCCCCAAAATAAAGTCTGACACTGTTTCTATTATTTTCCAATCTATTTACCATGAAGTGATGGGACTGGATGCCATGAGCTTAGTTTATGAATGTTGAGGTTTAAGCCAAACTTTTCACTCTCTTCTTTCATTTTCATAAAGAAGTTCTTTAGTTCTTCTTCACTTTCTGCCATAAGGGTGGTGTCATCTGCATATCTGAGGTTATTGATATTTCTCCTGGCACTCTTGATTCCAGCTTGTGCTTCATCCAGGCCAGCATTTCTTACAATGTATTCTGCATATAAGTTTAATAAACAGGGTGGCAATATACCGCCTTGACATAGTGTTTTCCTGATTTGGAAGCAGTCTGTTGTTCCATGTTCAATTCTAACTGTTGATTCTTGACCTGCATACAGATTTCTAAAGAGGCAAGTCAGGTGTTCTGGTATTCCCATCTTCATGGAATTCCATTTCATGGCAAATAAATGGAGAAACAATGAAAACAGCAACAGACTTTATTTTGGGGGGTTCCAGATTCACCACAGATGGTGATTGCAGCCATGAAATTAAAAGATACTTGCTCCTTGGAAGAAAAGTTATAACTTACCTAGACACAATATTAAAAAAAACAGAGATATTACTTTGCCAACAAAGGTACATCTAGTCAAAGTTATGGTTTTTCCAGTAATGTGTGGACGTGAGAGTTGGACTATAAATAAAGCTGAGCGCCGAAGAATTGATGCTTTTGAACTGTGGTGTTGGAGAAGACTCTTGAGAGTCCCTTGGACTGCAAGGAGATCCAACCAGTCCATCCTAAAGGAAATCAGTTCTGAATATCCATTGGAAGGACTGGTGCTAAAGCTGAAACTCCAATGCTTTGGCTCCCCAATGTGAAGAACTGACTCATTGGAAAAGACCTTGATTCTGGGAAAGATTGAAGGCAGGAGGAGAAGGGGACCACAGAAGATGAGATGGCTGGATGGCATCACCAACTCGATGGACATGAGTTTGAGTAAGCTCCGGGAGTTGCGCATGGACCAAGAAGCCTGGCGTGCTGCAGTCTATGGGGTCTCAAAGAGTCAGATATGACTGAGTGACTGAACTGAACTATACTTTGTCAATTTTGAATGCCTAGTTGAGGTGTGCTTACTCTTCATCAGGTTTCTGATGATTTAAAACTCAATTATTGATTCAAAATATTTGAATCCTGTTGTGAGAAGTTTATGTGCTTTGGATGATCTTTTCTTCTCCATAGGTAATTAGAAATGACAGTTATTTTCCATTGTTGCTTATTTCTTTAGAAAGTATAAGTTGAAATTTGAAAAAAAGAAACAAAAGAAAAGAAAAGGAAATGAAAAACATATTATTAGAAAGTTTAATATGCATTTCTTCATTCATTGTCATATTCAGAGATCATTCTTCAACTATATCAGTTCAGTTCAGTTCAGTCGCTCAGTCGTGTCTGACTCTTTGCGACCCCATGAATTGCAGCACACCAGGCCTCCCTGTCCATCACCAACTCCCGGAGTTCACTCAGACTCATGTCCATTGAGTCAGTGATGCCATCCAGCCATCTAATCCTCAGTTGTCCTCTTCTCCTCCTGCCCCCAATCCCTCCCAGCATCAGGGTCTTTTCCAATGAGTCAACTCTTCGCATGAGGTGGCCAAAGTACTGGAGTTTCCGCTTTAGCATCATTCCTTCCAAAGAAATCTCAGGGTAGATCTCCTTCAAAATGGACTGGTTGGATCTCCTTGCAGCCCATGGGACTCTCAAGAGTCTTCTCCAACACCACAGTTCAAAAGCATCAATTCTTCGGCACTCAGCCTTCTTCACAGTCCAACTCTCACATCCATACATGACCACTGAAGAGGAGAGTGAAAAAGTTGGCTTAAATCTCAACGTTCAGAAAACAAAGATCATAGCATCCAGTCCCATCACTTCATGGGAGATAGACGGGGAAAGAGTGGAAACAGTGTCAGACTTTATTTTGAAAGGACCCAAAATCACTGCAGATGGTGACTGCAGCCATGAAATTAAAAGACTCTTACTCCTTGGAAGAAAAGTTATGACCAACCTAGATAGCATATTCAAAAGCAGAGACATTACTTTGCCAACTAAGGTCCGTCTAGTCAAGGCTATGGTTTTTCCATACCCTGCTATAATTGTATAGCAAAAAAATTGAGTTCAAAAATTAGTAAGAATAATCAACATCAGTAGATTTAATAAAAGTTCCTCAGTTCACCCATGTTTTCTAAAAAACTGTTAACTGCTCAACAAAATTACAATTCCTCTTATAAAGAAGAGGCTTAAGGAAACACATGCTGTAGATTACACTTTGCCTATCCTTTTTTTGGGCTTCCCTTGTAGGTCGGCTGGTGTAGAATCTGCCTGCAATGTGGGAGACCTGGGTTTGATCCCTGGGTTGGGAAGATCTCCTGGCGAAGGGAATGGCTACCCACTCCAGTATTCTGGCCTGGAGAATTCCATGGATTGTATAGTCCACAGGGTGGCAAAGAGTCAGACACAATTGTGCAACTTTCACTTTTCACTTCATTTTATTCGTTCTTTAAAATTTACTTTTGAAAAGTTTCCTGGAAGAAAATAGCAATAGATATACATTCAACCCATTATTCTTAAAGTGCCATAACACCTCATTTAATTACTTTTTTTAAAATTTACTCTTTGATTAGAGGGAAATTGCTTTACAATATTGTGTTGGTTTCTGCCATACAGCAATGAAGTTCACCATAATTATAGACATATCACCTCCCTCCTGAGCTTCCCTTCCCTCCCTCCAAGCCAACCCTCTAGGTCATCACAAAGCACCGGGCTGAGCTCCTTGTGTTATATAGCAGCTTATCACCAGTTATCTATTTTACACAAGATAGTGTATATATATCAATGCTACTTTCTCCATTTGTTGAATTACTTCTGATGACTTAGAAAAGATAGAAGCCAAAAACAAAAAGAAATCAATGAATGGAGATATACCTGGTAATGAGCATTGAAAAATAGTTCAAAATAATAGTGAACTTGTAAAAGTTCAATGAAATGTATTGAAGTTTTAAAAACCCAGTGGTTTAGTGCAGTGCACATTTCAAACTCATTTCAATACTGATGGATAAAAGAGATTTAAAATGCCAAATTAACAAAGCTCCATATTTTAGAAATGATATATTTTCCTAATGGTAACCTTGATATTTTCTGTGCTCTGAAGTCCATATACCTTCCTTTGAGAATGAATTTTTGGATTAAATCTTATTGGATCTTCAGAGAAGATTGATGTGTAAGAGCATAAAACAAAATGAATTACTTAATGAGTTTCCTCATGACTGCAGATTTATGGCTTCTTTATTTCTTGTTGGACTGAGACTAGCTTCTTAAAGAGTTGGAAGGCATCAAATGATTGAAATAATTTACATTTTAAGAAATCTTTAAAGAGTCATGTGTGTGTGTGTGCAGATAATCATTCATTTATTCTTCTTGGTGAATCATAGAAACTCATAAAATCTTCAGTGTTTACTTATTGATGAAACAACTTAAGGAGACATTAAACATGGGAACATAGATCAGTAAAAACAGTTTCTTCCTTTCCTGGCATGTATCACTACCTGACAGTACATTTTGTACCCATTTGTTTGGTCAGTTATGTTTTGTCAAAGTGTTAGTCACTCAGTTGTGTCAGACTCTCTGTGATTCCCCAGACTATAGCCCTCCAGGCTCCTCTGTCCATGGAATTCTCCAGGCAAGAATACTGGAATGAGTTGCCATTCTCTTCTCCAAGGGATCTTCCATGACCCAGGGGTCAAACCCAGGTCTCCTGCATTGCAGGCAGATTCTTTACCATCTGAGCCACCAGGGAAGCCCAATAGTTTGTCAGTCTCTCTAGAATTAAGTGTCATGAGGGGAGATTTTGCTGTGCTCTGAACTATATCTCCAATACCTGGAATACTATCAGTCACACAGTAGATGCTCAGAAATTTATGAATAAATCAAACTATATTTTTAATTAAAACAAGGAAAGAAATCTAACTAGTTATTCATAATTCTTGCTTCTGTTACTGGTAAAGGGAAGATAATTGGTGTTTATAACTTTACTTCTCTACTACCCAATCCATGTTCCCTTGGCTTTAGCCTACGTCTCAACTGGTTAAAGATCTTTACTTTGTGGGGTAACCCAAGTTTTTATTGTTGAAAAGTCTGAGTCTGTAGTGGTTCTACTACTAGACTGCTGTGGGCTACTATTAAATTTTGGGCTTCCTTGGTGCCTCAGGGAGAAGGCAATGGCAACCCACTCCAGTACTCTTGCCGGGAAGGTCCCATGGATGGAGGAGCCTGGTAGGCTGCAGTCCACGGGATCGCTAGGAGTTGGACACGACTTCACTTTCACTTTTCATTTTCCACTTTCATGCATGGGAGAAGGAAATGGTAACCCACTCCAGCATTCTTGCCTGGAGAATCCCAGGGACGGGAGAGCCAGGTGGGCTGCCGTCTATGGGGTCGCACAGAGTCGGACACTACTGAAGTGACTTAGCAGTAGCAGCTGGTGTCTCAGACGGTAAGAATCTGCCAGGAATGTGGGAGAGCTCGGTTCGATCCCTTGGTTGGGAAGACTCCCTGGAAGAGGGAGGGCATGGCAAGCCACTCCAGTATTCTAGCCTGGAGAATCCCCATGGACAGAGGAACCTGGCAGGCTACAGTCCATAGGCTCGTAAAGAGTCAGACACAACTGAACAACTAAGAACATACTCTGCCCACTGGACATAGAAATATCAGGAGGAATCCTAGAGGATAACTTCATTCTTTTCACTGTGCCCATTGTATAGTGGCAGTTTCCCCTTGATATTCAGAGGTGATAGTCCCTGCCAAAGTAAACACTGTTTGTACCTATTGATTCAGTGACATAAGGCATCAAAATGTCCAGGTAGTGGTCTTAATCTCCAATTCAGTGCAACTGTTGTATATCCTGCAGTGGAAGTTTTTTTTTTTTACTTTTTCTTGGAACTTAGTCCTAATTAATAGGATAAAAAGCAAAACATTTATGAGCTGCTCAAATATATAAAAAGGAAACTTGTCACTTCTACATCTAACCTTCCGTTTCTGGACCATTGAGTTTAGTGTGCACTCTTAACAAGAACCCGTGAGTTCAGTGTATGCTCTTTGCAAGCAACTTTTTTTGTTGTGCAACTTCTGTTGTTGTTGCTGTTCAGTTGCTAAGTCATGTTCATGTTCAGCTGTTTGTGATCCCATGGACTATAGCACCAGGCTTCCCTGTCTTGGAGTTTGTTCAAACTCATGTCCATTGAGTGTGTGATACCATCCAATCACCTTATCCTCTGTTGTCCCCTTCTACTATCGCCTTCAGTCTTTCTCAGCATCAGAGTGTGTTCCAGAGAGTCAGCTTTTTGCATCAAGTGGACAGAGTATGGGAACTTCAGTTCAGCATCAGTCCTTCCAATGAATATTCACGGTTGATTTCCTTTAGGATTGACTGTTCTTATTTCCTTGCTATCCAAGGGACTCTCAGGAGGAATCCTAGAGGATAACTTCATTCTTTTCACTGTGCCCATTGTATAGTGGCAGTTTCCCCTTGATATTCAGAGGTGATAGTCCCTGCCAAAGTAAACACTGTTTGTACCTATTGATTCAGTGACATAAGGCATCAAAATGTCCAGGTAGTGGTCTTAATCTCCAATTCAGTGCAACTGTTGTATATCCTGCAGTGGAAGTTTTTTTTTTTTACTTTTTCTTGGAACTTAGTCCTAATTAATAGGATAAAAAGCAAAACATTTATGAGCTGCTCAAATATATAAAAAGGAAACTTGTCACTTCTACATCTAACCTTCCGTTTCTGGACCATTGAGTTTAGTGTGCACTCTTAACAAGAACCCGTGAGTTCAGTGTATGCTCTTTGCAAGCAACTTTTTTTGTTGTGCAACTTCTGTTGTTGTTGCTGTTCAGTTGCTAAGTCATGTTCATGTTCAGCTGTTTGTGATCCCATGGACTATAGCACCAGGCTTCCCTGTCTTGGAGTTTGTTCAAACTCATGTCCATTGAGTGTGTGATACCATCCAATCACCTTATCCTCTGTTGTCCCCTTCTACTATTGCCTTCAGTCTTTCTCAGCATCAGAGTGTGTTCCAGAGAGTCAGCTTTTTGCATCAAGTGGACAGAGTATGGGAACTTCAGTTCAGCATCAGTCCTTCCAATGAATATTCACGGTTGATTTCCTTTAGGATTGACTGTTCTTATTTCCTTGCTATCCAAGGGACTCTCAAGAATCTTCCCCAGCACCACAACTGAACGGCATCGATTCTTCTGCACTGGCACTCAGCCTTCTTTATGGTCCAACACTCACATCCATGCAAAAACTATAGCTTTGACTATATAGACCTTTGTCAGCAGAATGATGTCTCTGTTTTTGAATATGCTATCTAGGTTTGTCATAGTTTTCCTTCCAAGGAGCAAGCATATTTAAGTTCATGGCTGCAGTCACCATCTGCAGTGATTTTGGAGACCAAGAAAATAAAGTCTGTCACTGTTTCCATTGTCTTCCCATATATTTGCCATGAAGAGATAGGATCAGATGCCATGATCTTTGTTTTCTGAGTGTTGAGTTTTAAGCCAGTTTTTTTACTCTCCTCTTTCAACTTCATCAAGAGACTCTTTAGTTTCTCTTCACTTTCTGCCACATGTAACTTACTGTTACTCAAAAGAAATAGTAAGTTGCTTATAGAAGCATATATTTTTTTCTTGTAAAGCATATATTTTTTCTTGAAAAAACCTAAATATTCAATTAATTCAACTGTTTCTTGCTTATAAGACTTGAGAAGATCAGTGAATCCCAGAATTGTTAACCAGTTGTCTCATTTATTTCTTCATAAAATGAATTCCTTAGTCAGAATTGTTGTGTGAGATGTGATGGTGAATAAGGAATTCAGTTAATCTGCAGATGGTCATATCAGCTAAATTACTGTTGGTAAAGTAAAGCAATTCCATATCTAGATTTAGTGAAACTTGAAGTAGCGAAACACATTCTTCCCTTTGTGAAGGAAAACTGTTTTCCCCTTCACCCCATATAAGCAACTGCCCTCAAATGGGAGACTGGTCACTACTAAGTGAGATGCTAGGGGCTCAGCATTTGTCTTTGCAGATTACAAATCAGTAACAATGGTAGCCGGTTCATCTTTGATGAGGGAAAGTCCATGGAGTTGAGTTTCTGTTTTTGTTTTAGTTAATTTTTATTGGCATATGTTGTGTTCCCTTCTGCTGTACAGCAAACTGAATCAGCTATGCACATACCTAATCATGGAGTTAAGTTTACAGTGGATAATTTCTCTCCCTTTCACCAGATGCATGTTGTTCATGAGCCTATGAGTAAGCAAAGGGGAAAGAGCCTTAACAAGCATTTCATAATATGACAACTGAGAGCCACCTCCACATTTGAAATATCTGGGGAAAATGTTAATACAAGATACCAGTCTCATACACTGTGGCCATTCAGAGTCAATCTTTATGTCATTTCATTAAGACATCTTGTCACCAATATTCCAGTTTTGTTCTTGCTTCAACCTGTCTGTGTTTTTGCCCCTTTGTGTGTCTCTGTTGGTTCTTCTGTATTTTAAGCTAACCTGAGAATCTCTGGGTTTTAACTACTGAGTTTAACCTAATTTTCATTACAGATATTATTATACTAAGTATGTCATTCACATTTCATATAATAATGCTAATTTTATCATTTCTTTATTTCTGTTTTCTGTCTGATGAATCATTTAATATGCTGCTTGTTTAAAAGTTGTATATTATATTTTAGTTCTTACAGTAGTAGCTTATAACTTAAAACCCATAAGTGAGTTTATTGATTATTTAGATTTATCAATATCTTTATATCCTCCTAATAAGACAAGTCCTTAGCAAGGCTTCCGTTATCTTTGTCTATGTATTCCTCCCAAGACACTTTTTAAAGGAAGTCCTTGATCTGGTCTTCTAACACAGTAAGTAATTACATATCAAGCTACCATTTATCTCATTTACAAAATTTTTATTTCAACTATGAAATTTCTCAGACTTGATGTTTTCATATAGTTCTTTTTTTATGATTTTTTTGTATCACAATCTTAAGTTGTTTTCTGGTATCCTTTGTCATAATCTTAATGTTTTTCTTATCCTTTTTGTGTATGTTTGGTTTACTTATCTTAAAGTTTGATCTGTCAGTTCTTAAAGTCTTTATTTGAATGAGTTTGTGGTAAGTATTAGCAGTGTTTTCCCACATTTAGCTCTCTTATTTTTTCTTGATGTTGAGGAATTCACATTTTTCCACACCATTAAAGGTAGACAGAACTATGTATTTAGTGCTGGAGAATGAAACGAGTAGAAGGTACATATGTCTGTTTCAGGATGATTGCCAGTCCTTCATTATCCAGTCTTTTTTTTTTTTCTTCTTCTTTGGTGACCGAGATATCCTGTGTTTCAATTGGTGCAAATGGAAGATGGCTTTATCAGCTTAGGCTTGTGAACAAGAGGAAAAGAGCCTCTTTCCTCACCTCCCCCCCCCACCGCCCCCACCAACACATGCTCCTCATGTAACATGAATGACCAACAGCATTTAATGCTTTTGCATGATGGAGATTTTTGTAGTTTTTACTATCCCAAGAAAACCTTTCCCATTCTGACTGATATAGGCATTGTCTCGCTTTTTTGTTGTTGCGGCTATTCAGTCCCTCATTCCTGTCTAATTTTTTGACCCCATGGACTGCAGCATGCTAGGCTTCCCTGTCCTTCACCATCACCTGGAAATTGCTCAAACTCATGTCAGTGATGCCATCCAACCACCTCATTCTCTGTCGTCCCCTTTTCCTATTACCTTCAATCTTGCCCAGCATCAGGGTCTTTTCCAATGAATCAGCTCTTCTCATCAGGTGGCCAAAGTATGAGAGCTTCAGCTTCAGGATCAGTCCTTCTGATGAATATTCAGAGTTGATTTCCTTTAGGATTGACTGCTTTGATCCCCTTGCTGTCCAAGGGACTCTCAAGAATCTTCTCCAGTACCACAGTTCAAAAGCATCAATTTTTTGGTGCTCAGCCTTTTTTATAGTCCAGCTTTCACATCCATACAAGACTACTGGTAAAATCATAACTTTGACTATATGGACGTTTGTCCTCAAATATCTCTGTTTTTTAAAGCGCTGTCTAGGTTTGTCATAGCTTTACTTCCAGGGAGCAAGTGTCTCTTAATTTCATGGTTGCAATCACCATCTGCAGTGATTTGGGAGCCCAAGAAAGAAAGCCTGTCACTGTTTCCATTGTTCCCCATCTATTTGCCATGATGTGATAGGACTGGATGCCATGATCTTAGTTTATGAATGTTGAGGTTTAAGCCAGCTCTTTCACCTTCATCAAGAGACTCTGCCATAAGGCTGGTGTCATCTGCATACCTGATGTTATTGATATTTCTCTCCCCATAATCCTGATCCAGTGTGTGCTTCATCCAGCCTGGCATTTCACATGATGTACCCTGCATGTAAGTTAAATAAGCAAGGTAACAATATACAACCTTGACATACTCTTTTGTCAATTTTGAACCAGTCCATTGTTCCATGTCCAGTTCTAACTGTTGCCTTTTGACCTGCATACAGGTTTCACGGGAGGCAGTTAGGGTGGTCTGGTATTCCCATCTCCTTAAAAATCTTCCACAGTTTGTTGTGATCTACATAGTCAAAGGCTTTAGTGTAGTCAGTGAAGCAGAAGTATATTTTCTTTCTGGAATTAGCTTACTTTTTCTGTGATCCAGTGGATGTTGGCAATTTGATCTTAGGTTCCTCTGCCTTTTCTAAATTCAACTTGTACATCTGGAAGTTCTCAGTTCACATACTGTTGAAGCCTAGCTTGAAGAATCTTGAACATTACTTTGCTAGCATGTGAGATGAGTGCAATTGTGTGGTAGTCTGAACATTCTTTGGCATTGCCATTCTTTGAGACTGGAATGAAAACTAACCTTTTCCAATCTTGTGGCCATTGTCGGGATTTCCAAATTTGCTGGCATATTGAGTGCAGGACATTCACAGCATCACCTTTTAGGATTTGAAATAGCTCACCTGGAATTCCATCACCTCCACTAGATTTGTTCTTAGCAATGTTTCCTAAGGCCCACTTGACTTCACACTCCAGGATGTCAGGCTCTAGGTGAATGATCACATCATCGTAGTTACCTGAGTCATGAAGATCTTTTTGGTAAAGCTCTTCTGTGTATTCTTGCCACCTCTTCTTAATATCTTCTGCTTCTGTTAGGGCCATACCATGTCTGTCCTTTATTGTGCCCATATTTGCATGAAACATTCCCTTAGTATCTCTAATTTTCTTGAAGAGATCTCTAGTCTTTCCCATTCTATTGTTTTCCACTCTTGCAATTATATTGGCCTTTGAGTTTATGATCTGCAGGGGCATGAGAGTGTATATATTCTGTCCTATTTGGTATTACATATTGGAGAAAAGGGCTTCCCAGTATTAAGGGACCAGACCTGAGCCATGATAGGCTCAACAAGCTATACTAAGCCTAAGATTCAGATTCTTGTAAAACCTGAGTCATAATTCTGGGAAACCACACCCTGGAAAAGTCCCCACTGGCACCAAACTGGATTAAAGCCTGAGTCATGATTCTGGGGAACCACACCCTGGGAAAGTCCTGCTCACAGCCAAACAGGAGCCAATCAGAATTGGGATTTTGATTCAAACCTGAACCAATGAGATTATGTGTTTTGTGTGATTTGACCAATGAGATTTTGTGATTTATGTGATTTGAAAAATCCCACGTGCACGCATGAACTAACCAATAGCTGTTTGCCAACTCTTCTGTTGCAACATTTGAACTGGGCTAAATGTATAAATACTGCTATAATCCAGAGCTCGGGGCTCTCGTCAAGACTCCACTGCACTGGATGAGACAGGAGCCCTAGCTCAAGCTAGCAATAAAACCCCTTTTTGTTTTTGCATTGCCGTGGACATCTTATTCTCTTAGTTCTGGGATCCAGACTCTGGGCATAACACCCAGGTGGTGCCAATGATAAAGACCTGCCTGCCAATGCAGAAGACTTAAGAGATGTGGGTTCAGTCCTGAGGTAGGGAACATCCCCTGGAGGAGGGCATAACAACCCACTTCAGTATTCTTGCCTGGAGAATCCCATGCACAGAAGAGCCAGTGGGCTTCAGTCTCAAGGGTTGCAAAGGGCTGGATACAATTGAAGCGACTTAGCACACACACGCACATTGGAGAAAAGCCTGTTTATTTTTTATATTTTTGTTTACTTTTATTGAAATATAGTTGATTTACAATATTAGTTTCCAGTATACAACATGGTGATTCAATATTTTTATAGACTATACCCTATTTAAAATTATTACAAATAATGGCTCTTTTCCCCTATGCTGTACAGTATACCCTCGCTGCACATTTATTTTGCACATAGTCGCTCATGTCTCTTAATCTCACACCCTTATCATGCCCCAAAGCCAATTTAAATAGAGGAAAGGAAATGAACCTCAGTGGAGAGAGCCTGACACCTCAGCACTTCCATTGTCAATTTTAATTGCTATCATTCTTTCAGATAATTTCTGCGGTAAGGATTATAAGCCCTTGAGAGGATAAACCCTCAAGGTAAAGAAACAATAGCTGGAAGCAGTCTCAAAAGTTTTACATTTGCTCAGAAAAGAATGTAGGGAGTGAATGCCCAAGGGCAGCCAGTCAGTTTCCATCAGTTCTTATCAAATCTTTATTTGAGCAGAGTTTGTTGTGAGGCATTGATATTATAAGTAGGGCTTCAGTTCCAGTGATCTAGGTCATTCCTATCGATTTATTCACTGAAAGGTGAAGCAATGACAAAAGTTTTATTGGAGGAAAGATGTCTATATAAGCTATTTAAATTTTGATCCCAAATGAAGGGTTTTTAGAACATTTTAAGGAAATAAGCTGCAAAGCCCATTTTGTGGCATTTTACACAAGGATAATGTCTGTAAATTTGCTCTATAAAGTTTGTCTTCTTATAGTTTACCATGAGACATCAAGGTCATGGCTTCTAAAAGAGGTATCACAGAACTGATAACAAGCATGTTTTATGGAAGTTGATCTATCACAGTCTATTACATTGTTACTATTGTTTTATGTAGAACCCTATATAAACAATAGTTCAGTGGAAATTTCTGAGTGCAAGCATAAATTCTGAAATGATTAATTTGTATCTGCTCCATCATTGCAGTCAATATCACACCAGAAATTTAGCATCTAGTGTTTGAAAAGACTAATAAATGATTAAATAGATCTGTTATAGAACCAGAGTCTGGCTCTTCTCCACTCAAAATTTATTAAATAGGCATCGACTTAGCACACACACACACATTGGAGAAAAGCCTGTTTATTTTTTATATTTTTGTTTACTTTTATTGAAATATAGTTGATTTACAATATTAGTTTCCAGTATACAACATGGTGATTCAATATTTTTATAGACTATACCCTATTTAAAATTATTACAAATAATGGCTCTTTTCCCCTATGCTGTACAGTATACCCTCGCTGCACATTTATTTTGCACATAGTCGCTCATGTCTCTTAATCTCACACCCTTATCATGCCCCAAAGCCAATTTAAATAGAGGAAAGGAAATGAACCTCAGTGGAGAGAGCCTGACACCTCAGCACTTCCATTGTCAATTTTAATTGCTATCATTCTTTCAGATAATTTCTGCGGTAAGGATTATAAGCCCTTGAGAGGATAAACCCTCAAGGTAAAGAAACAATAGCTGGAAGCAGTCTCAAAAGTTTTACATTTGCTCAGAAAAGAATGTAGGGAGTGAATGCCCAAGGGCAGCCAGTCAGTTTCCATCAGTTCTTATCAAATCTTTATTTGAGCAGAGTTTGTTGTGAGGCATTGATATTATAAGTAGGGCTTCAGTTCCAGTGATCTAGGTCATTCCTATCGATTTATTCACTGAAAGGTGAAGCAATGACAAAAGTTTTATTGGAGGAAAAGATGTCTATATAAGCTATTTAAATTTTGATCCCAAATGAAGGGTTTTTAGAACATTTTAAGGAAATAAGCTGCAAAGCCCATTTTGTGGCATTTTACACAAGGATAATGTCTGTAAATTTGCTCTATAAAGTTTGTCTTCTTATAGTTTACCATGAGACATCAAGGTCATGGCTTCTAAAAGAGGTATCACAGAACTGATAACAAGCATGTTTTATGGAAGTTGATCTATCACAGTCTATTACATTGTTACTATTGTTTTATGTAGAACCCTATATAAACAATAGTTCAGTGGAAATTTCTGAGTGCAAGCATAAATTCTGAAATGATTAATTTGTATCTGCTCCATCATTGCAGTCAATATCGCACCAGAAATTTAGCATCTAGTGTTTGAAAAGACTAATAAATGATTAAATAGATCTGTTATAGAACCAGAGTCTGGCTCTTCTCCACTCAAAATTTATTAAATAGGCAAAAGTGAAAGTGAAAGTGAAGTCACTCAGTCGTGTCCGACTTTGTGACCCAGTGGGCTATAGCCTACCAGGCTCCTCCATCCATGAGATTCTCCAGGCAAGAATACTGGAGTGGGTTGCCATTTTCTTCTCCAGGGGATCTTCCCAACCCAGGGATCAAACCCGGGTCTCCCACATTGGAGGCAGAAGCTTTAAACTCTGAGCCACCAGGCTGGGTGTATCCATTAAATAGGCAAGGTTGGTGGAAAGTTTACTTTCATTTGGCTCCTGCAATAGTGGGAGGTGGTGGTGTGTGGGGCAGGGATAGACACTTGTCCGAAGGCTGACATTCCCCCACTGAGAGTCAGCCAGCAAGAGCTTTTAAAGGCTGAGGAAAGGGGTTACATGCAGAAACAACAGTCTGCTCCAACAGTCATCTTAAAACGGTCATCCGTGGTCTGACCAGCATCATCTTGATGGTTTTAGGTACAATTAATGTTCAGTTCCAGGGTCTATCGGCTTCCATTTCCTTAAGCCAGTTCTTGGAATTGTGGCAGCTTGTGTTATGGCTACAGTCTGGTCACCAGATAGTTAACTTCTTCACTGAGTGTTTCAGTATCTATAAAACAGCTCACAGGATATGGCTCAGGATATTATGTCCCTTGAGAAGGCACTAAAGGTATTTGACTATGATTAATGACTAAACTATTATTATTTGGTCTCCTTTATTTTCCTTCATTTCTGCCTGTTTTCATTTCTCTGAGTAAACTTAATCTTTGGCTAAAGTTTTTCCACAGAAAAATGGCAGGCAGAGGAATAGGATGGGGTCAGGGTAAGAATCACAGCATCCTGCTCCATTTCATTTCCAAAGACCAAAAAGAATTGGAATAAAACAATGCACCTATCCCTAAATTGTGTATTTTATATTGTATTGTAATTATTAAGGCAACAGTTGCAGAGTATGAATACATTAGTTTGTTTATCTTAGAATATTTATATCAAGATTTCCCTTATCATCTATGTTTTGCTATGCTGTGCTTAGTTGCTCAGTTGTGTTCGACTCTTTGTGACCCCATGGGTTATAGCTTGCCAGGCTTCTTTGTCATGGGGATTCTCCAGGCAAGAGTACTGGAGTGAGTTGCCACGTCCGCCTCCAGGGGAGCTTCCCAATCCAGGCATTAAACCCACATTGCAGGTGGATTCTTTACCACCTGAGCCACCAGGGAAGCGCAGTATCTACATTGACTAAGCCTTAATTTAGCATTATAAATAGTAGAATGATTGCATCCATGGCCCAAATTCTTTATCTATCCCTTCCCTCTGTCACGTATCTTTGTGGTGCCTTCTAAATTGGCTCTGCATATTTATGGGACTTGCTTTAGTTAGTGGAGCATTAACAAGAATAATTTAAGCAGAGTCTTGCAGATGATTTTGCTTTGTGGGTCTTTCTTGCTCTTACACATTTGCCATCTATCATGGCAATAGGTAACTGACACAGTAAAGGAAGTTTAGTCCAGTATTTGAGAATACCAAATAGAGATCATTCCTGGTGAATAATGATAACTAGTCAGTGGAGAAAACGAACCTTTGTATAATGATCAAAATTAACATCACTAATAAGGAACAAGTGAACACATGTGCCTCTGGATATGATACCCTGAGAATATTTAATGTGTGGTGATGTTTTCCCTAGGGAGAGAGCACAGTTTAGAAGATATTTTGTGAACATGCTTGCTGAGATTTGAGAAGTGTTGACATACAAGTCAAAGAAGATGACAGGAATACATCTTTTGGAATTTGTTTTCTTTTTTTTAATGTATTTTGTTATTGCCTTTCATTTTATTATTGGAGTATAATTGCTTTACAATATTGTGTCCATTTCTGCTGTACAAAGTGAATCAGCTATAAGTACACATATAAGCCCTCCCTCTTGAGCCTTCCTCCTACCCTTCCCCCATTCCACGCCTCTAGATCATCACAGAGCACTGAGCTGAGCTCCCTATACTGCAGCTTTCCACTAGCTGTCCATTTACACATGGTAGTGTATATATGTTAAAGCTGCTCTCCCAATTTGTCCCAGCCTCCCTTCCCCCGCTGTGTCCACATGTCCATTTTCTATGTCTGCATCTTGCAAAAGGAATTTGTATTCTCTGAGCTATCATAATGCTTTGTGACTCCTGTTATAGTACACATTAGTCCTTGTCATTTGTTTCTCCCTTAGAGTGTATTCTCCATTAAGAGAGAACCACTTGGAATCTGTTCATTCTCACCACCTCTTTGAACACCTCTGATAGAACCTACAGCCTAATCCATACAGTAAATACTTATGAAAATAATAACCTGGTGGACTTCCCTGATGGTCCAGTGGCTTGGACTTTCACACTCCAAATGCAGGGGGTCTGGGTTCAATCCCTGGTCAGGGAACTAGATCCTCCATGCCACAACCAAGACCCAGCACAGTCAAATAAACAAATATAAATATTAATATTAAAAATATACTAGCTTGATAAACATGTGTTAAGATAAAAAATGAATTAAATGAAAACTTAAGAAAACCGTCATCCAATACAAGAACTTATATGTGACATACAGTCATATAACCAATACATTTATATGAATTCTATTTTTTAATCTACTCAACAACTACATTATTAATATATAATATCATCACTTTCATTTCAAAGATAAAGAAATTAAGGTCAAAAGCAGTTATAGAAGCTACTAAGGTCACACAGTTGACAAGTGGCGATCTGTGTTCCCAAGTGCTCTGCTACAAACTAAGTTAAGGTGTGACAGTTTTAAGTAGTACTATAATAGTGACTGAAGGGAGGTGGTACACACAGAGCAAATATGGATGGAGGGTGATAGGGAAGGTCTGTCAGTGCATCTTTAAATTATGGAGAGAAATTTTGATGAACAGGATTTGGGGCAGGATTTTGGGGTAACTGTCCCAACCTGGTTATTGGGAACATTCAATGTCACCTAGCAATAAATAGTTATTTGACACTCTACAAAGGTGTATTTACAAACTTACTATAGTTCAGAGATGAATGGTTAATCAGTTGCAATGCATGAAAGTTTTATTTTTCCTGGCAACTGACACTGTTATCTTACAGGCTTTTTTAACAGGCACAAGTTCTTTAAGTTGCTTATCTCTGCATCAATTTAATAGAATTCTTAACATCAAAAACCTGAGAAATAGTTCCAACTATGATAAGGATGTCTGGTGTGAAATAGTATCTCACTTTATCTGTACAAGTTATGTCAGCGCTATTTAGCATTTTGGATGAGCAACAATCATGAACCAATGCTGTTAAGGATTCAGAATAAAATTATCAGTTTCTTTCTTACTTTCTTTACTGAACCTGGAAAGCATGAGTTTTTCAAAGAGTAGTGTTAGAAATGATTAAACAGAACAGACTACAACACTCTAGTAGCAGTCTGCACTCCTCACTATATGCTTGTCCATCAGGGAGTCACTAGTTGTGTTTACTTAGTTGAATGTGTGTGTATGTGTGCAGTTTTAACCTAAATACTGTGGTAGAGGAAACATCGAACTTATAAAAAGGAAAATATTGATAGAAGAAAAAAGTGGACTAATAACATTCTTTACTTATAAGGACATTACTAATTAACATTCATTACTTATAATGAATTAAGGATTAAAAAGAAAAGATGCAGTCCTCTAAGAGGGGAATAATCCTTATTGAATTGTTTTCTTTTCAGTAAATGAGTAAATAACATTATTTTTTCATTAAGTAAAGATAATTGACTAGAACACTTGAAAATTTGTTCAGATCACTTTGGGCTCTTGACAGCTTAAAATGGAAGCAGGGAAGGTGCCGACCAAAGCCCTTGAATCTAACATATCTCTTAGAGAAATTTAGTTGGTCATATTTTAAACACAGAAGCACATTTCTCTGTTATGTTAGTTTATGTTTCTCTGGGGTAGAACTTGTATTTTATTGTGTTTTATTCTTCTCTCCCTTCCCTACTGTCACTTGTAAAGTACTCTACACAAAATAGCTGTTCAGTCTACATCTCTTGATTGCCCATTTGCCACAACTATCAAGAAAATCATGATAGTCCATATTATAAATGATCTGAAGTCAATTATACCATGAATCTTCTTATATCTATCATTTCACAGCTAGCTTGTATCACATCATGAATTAATAAAAGCTTCTGAGTCTCTTAAATAAATAAATGTTAAAGACTTTCTATTTAGAGTAATATTTATAGAGTCCCCTTTTGAGTATGGAGCTGCCAGAGATGTAAAACAGAATTCACTGAAGAGATGCATAGTTGTTTGAGAAAAATATTTTAACACAACATGCTTTGATTTACCAAACAACAAAATCAAGATATTTCTATAAATTATGCTTTAAAGATTCTCTATTACAGTTACAAGTTCACTTTCAAAAATTCCCAAAAAAAAAAAGGCACATTTCTGCTTTACACTGGCTCTATGACCCCCTGTTTCCTGTATTCTGCTTAAATCAGTATTCTGGAGGTGGGATTCTGGACTCAGGGGAAGCACAAAACAGCAATGATTCTCTGACTGTCAGAGGGCAACCTCAGACACTGAAATGAGTCACCACCTATGCAGTCCCTGAGTGGCTCGGCGTGCAGGTGGAGTAAGGTGCCTACCTCCTTTTCAGGAGCCCTACTTCCTACTGGTTCTCGATTTTTAAATGTGACTCGTGAAACAGTTGTGTTGTTGTTAACACTGGCATAATTTACTATGAAAGACTTCCATACAACCGGCATTGAATAAAGTTAAAAAATGTCAATCAAATCCGTATTAACTGAATACTATTTAATAGTTAACATTGTGTGCTTCAAGAAAACCAGCATCGCTTCTAAGTCATTCTGTATTTCTCAGTACCCTGCATTCTGTAATCTTACCCGTGCCCTCTATCACAGGCTACACACAGCACGTGGCTATTTTGTTTGTATTTGAGAGTTTCTTCTCTAGGCTACATTTTTTAAATTATTCAATAATATATGAGTCTTTCTTTTTAAAACTTAGGCTCCAAACTCTCTCCAGTCTCCTGTCCAGTTTCTACTTTGAGAGATTTGTAAACTGATTTCTGCACCTCATTTCATCCACCTTCTTCTTTAAGGAATGCCTTTCTCTCTTTCCTTTCTCATCACCTTTGTTGGACTCCTGCCCATTTTGTAAGACACTGCAACACATTTAACAAGGACATTGTTTTTTCTCTCTTTCTCTCCCCTACCAACCTGCACTCTCAACAGAATATGCTCTTTCCTTCTTTAGATAACCTCAAAGCACTGCAAACATCCTTAATCAAATTTTCCGTCATCAGCCTTGTACTGGAGCTTTGTTTGTGCTTGTCTAAGTTTTTTTCACTTTCATATGGAAAGAGACTGAGTCCTGATTATCTATAAGTTCTCTAGAGAAATTTGGTGTCCTACACAAATTTTCAAAACAGAATTTGTTGAATTTCCCTGTCCAACTTGGGATTTGTATGCATTTGTATGCATTTCTAGCTTATGAAGCCCCCCAAGGGCATCAACCTTAATGTATTATCTTTTGAAAAATTACAGCTTAGAGTGAAGAGGGAAAGGCTCTGATTGGGATATACCTTAGGATAAAATTCTACTGCTTTTTTTTTTTTTTTTAATCACACTGGGATCTTTGGCAAGTTTTTTAGCCACTATAAACCTCTCCTCACCTTATATTCAAAACTGAGCTGTCCTGAGGATTAAATGAAATAATGCATGTAAAATAGCATCATGTGCTATGCTTAAGTCACTCAGTGTGTTCAATTCTTTGTGATCCCATGGATTGTAGTCCACCAGGCTCCTCTGTCCATGGGGATTCTCCAGGCAAGAATATTGGAGTGGGTTGCCATGCCCTTCTCCAGGGGATCTTCCCAACCCAGGGATTGAATCCAGGTCTCCTGCTTTGCAGTTGGATTCCTTACCATCTGAGCTACAAGGGAAACCCAAAGTAGCACTACTGCCACAGAAAAAAATCATTGTTTAGTAGCTAATTGGTGGTCAATATCATTTATCTGCTTGTGATTATCACTTTAAATACTTCGCAACAATTCTACACATGCACACATACATGTGAGCTGCTCAGCCGTGTCTGAGTCTTTATGATCCCATGGACTGAAGACCACCAGGTTCCTCTGTCCATGGAATTCTCTAAGGAAGAATACTGGGGTGTATTCTGTGAAAAGGTAACCTCCCTTCTCCAGGGGATCTTCCAAACTCAGGGACAGAATGTGGGTCTTCTGCATTGCAGGCAGATTCTCTACCATCTGAACCACCAAGGAAGCCTTACATATATAATATGTATGTGTGTGTGTGTGTATATATATATATATATTTTTTTTTTTTAACGGCACCACACGGCATGCCAGATCTTACTTCCCAGACTAGGGAACAAATATGTGCCACCTGCAGTGGAAGTGTGGAATCTTAACCACTGGACTGCCAGGGAATTTCATCCACCCTTTATATTCTTATCAATTTATATGTCATTAATTTGGTTACTAGTATGTTGAGAAAAGCTTATTGCTAAATGTTATAGGGCTAGGTTGCACTAGGAGAGTAAAAACTTGAAAGTGACATCTGAGAGGTGATTAGACAAACTAACATCAAGAAAAGAAAAGGCCTCAGACTGCAATGTTCATTTTGTTCATTCTTTGATAAGGATTTTTAAATACCATTATGTAATTCACAGGAATTTACTCATGCAATCTTTGCTCTGCTAGAACTATGCATTTACCAGATTGAATAAGATAAAATGTCTGACCTTTGGAAGTACACAGTTTCTTTGTGATTTGCAACCTGCTAGGTTTAAATTCTTTAGCTCACTTCTAGAGATAGCATTGAAAGATGGTACGCATTGACTCAGAGGTTAAAGCGTCTGCCTCCAAGCAGGAGACCTGGGTTCAATCCCTGGGTTGAG
>SJYC01120273.1:0-20106 GCA_006408675.1 Madoqua kirkii
AATTCTTTAGCTCACTTCTAGAGATAGCATTGAAAGATGGTACGCATTGACTCAGAGGTTAAAGCGTCTGCCTCCAAGCAGGAGACCTGGGTTCAATCCCTGGGTTGAGAAGATCCCCTGGAGGAGGAAATAGCAATCCACTCCAGTATTCTTGCCTGGAGAATCCCATGGACAAAGAAGCCCAGTAGGTTACAGTTCACGGGGTTGCAAAGAGTTGGACAAGACTGAGCGACTTCACCTTCACCTTCAGCTAGGTTGCAGAGTTAGAATTAGCAAATTTAAATAAAAGTTTTTGCTAAGTTTATGGATCACATACATTTTAGTGAGACAGGGGCGAGAGAGGAAAGAAGTAAATTTTTTCTGAGATGAGAACATTCGTGAGGGTATCTGAATGAAAGCACAGTTGAAATTACTCAGAAACACACAATGCAACTCGTTTCTATTTACAGCTAGAAACAATTGGGTTCACAATTCTGCCTCTCTGAACATTTGCTGAATTATATAAATGAGACAGCTGCAGTGCACTGGCCAAGAAGACAATGGGTACAGAGAAGGCAGGCAGGGATAGAGACAATCAGTGCAGTTAAAGGAAGGTCAAAGATTTGTATCCAAAAAAGAGAGCAACAAGCTTTTGCCTAAAAATAGTGGGAACCTCCTATTAGTATCTATGTCTACCATATAATTTTTAGAAAATGTCCTATAATCAAAGTCAAGGAGTATTCAGAAGTGGGAAAAACTTGAATAATGGGAGGTTAGAAACATAAAAGAAATATGAAAAGAATGGAAATAAAAATAGTGAAAGAACCAGGGACACATTGCATTGTTGTTCCAGAGCTGATAGATCTTTGTGTATTTAACATCTGCTCCCAAATCTCACTAGATTCACCCCAATCCTTTCTTCATCCTGACCTTAGTAGTTCTTGATTTTACTGCTTTTCACATTGCCTACTTTCCTGCATTTTTATGAAAATTTCATAGGTTATCCTTTATCTCTAGGAAAAGCATTCAAAAGATAGTTTTCAGTGGTTTAAAACTAAAGGAACTTGCAAACATAAAGATTTAACATATAAGTAGTTATTTTGAACATGCTTATGAATAAAAATAACATTAGACATAGGCCTTCAGTTTGTCTAACAGGATAGCAAATTCTTAAGAATAAATCTCATGCATTTCATACTGTTCAATCTCCAATGTTAACTCAGGGTAGCACTCAATAGTCTTTAATAAATCAATTTTAACATCTGCTGAATCATGGAAAAAGCAAGAGAGTTCCAGAAAAACATCTATTTCTGCTTTATTGACTATGCCAAAGCCTTTGACTGTGTGGATCACAATAAACTGTGGAAAATTCTTAAAGAAATGAGAATACCAGACCACCTGACCTGCCTCTTGAGAAATCTGTATGCTGGTCAGGAAGCCACAGTTAGAACTGGACATGGAACAAGAGACTGGTTCCAAATAGGAAAAGGAGTACGTCAAGGCTGTATATTGTCACCCTGCTTATTTAACTTCTATGCAGAGTACATCATGAGAAATGCTGGACTGGAAGAAACACAAGCTGGAATCAAGATTGCTGGAAGAAATATCAATAACCTCAGATATGCAGATGACACCACCCTTATGGCAGAAAGTGAAGAGGAGCTAAAAAGCCTCTTGATCAAAGTGAAAGAAGAGAGAGAAAAATTTGGCTTAAAGCTCAACATTCAGAAAACGAAGATCATGACAACTGGTCCCATCACTTCATAGGAAATAGATGGGGAAACAGTGTCAGACTTTATTGTTTGGGGCTCCAGAATCACTGCAGATGGTAATTGCAGCCATGAAATTAAAAGATGCTTGACTCCTTGGAAGGAAAGTTATGACCAACCTAGATAGCATATTCAAAAGCAGAGACATTACTTTGCCGCCTAAGGTCCATCTAGTCAAGGCTATGATTTTTCCAGTGGTCATGTATGGATGTGAGAGTTGGACTGTGAAGAAAGTTGAGCGCCGAAGAATTGATGCTTTTGAACTGTGGTGTTGGAGAAGACTCTTGAGAGTCCCTTGGACTGCAAGGAGATCCAACCAGTCCATTCTGAAGATCAACCCTAGGATTTCTTTGGAGGGAATGATGCTAAAGCTGAAGCTCCAGTACTTTAGCCGCCTCCTGCGAAGTGCTGACTCATTGGAAAAGACTCTGATGCTGGGAGGGATTGGGGGCAGGAAGAGAAGGGGACGACAGAGGATGAGATGGCTGGATGGCGTCACTGACTCGATGGACGTGAGTCTGAGTGAACTCCAGGAGTTGGTGATGGGCAGGGGGGCCTGGTGTGCTGCAATTCATGGGGTCACAAAGAGTCGGACACGACTGAGCGACTGAACTGAACTGAACTGAATGGTCTTTCCTTTGCTTCTGCATTCCCTTACTTGCACAATTAGTAGTTCTTTGAATCTGCCATTTAGAACTCAGGGAAGGTCTAGAAGGCTGCAATATTTTCACTACAAACAAGAATCAGGAAACACTGAAAGGCCTTTGTACTCAGGAGTACCCTTTAGAGTCTACAGGGTTTTACAAGGTATACTGTTAAGACACATTGTATGCTGGTAAATCAAGTATGATAGTAGAGGAAAACTGATTATTGGATTTCAATGTAAGTATGGAAATCATGAAAAGATCAGTTTAGTGGAAAGGAGAAAAATCAATTGGAATTTAATCCAGAAAGGAGAGGAGTTGAAGAAACAAAACACAGTAACTCTGTAACTTTTTGATGGAGTTTATTTCAGAGATGGGAGTGTATGGGAGACACAAACTGGTCAAAGGCTGAAGGGACTGTGGCATTTTTGTTTCTAGATGAAAAATATTGCAATGTGCATTGATAGCAGTGACCTAGCAGTGTAAGAAAATGTGATGACTAAAGGATGAATAGTTAAAGTGATGACCTTGAGCGGTAGATGCATTGCCATTTAAGAGTGCAAAGACTGGCTCTAGATATGAACAAAGGTGTTTACAAGAGGACCAGCATAAGATTCAGGCAGTAAGTGTAGTTCAATAATAGAGCATAAGGAAGTGTTCATCTGATTGAGTCTACAGTGAAATAAGAATCCCAGTCATCAATTTCCATAGTTCTTGCTATCCTTCCAACATTATTCTAAGGGTTATATTTTTATTAGCTTTTTAAAAATGCTGTTAAACTCCCTTAGGATGAATAGTATTATTCTCCAACTTTATAGATGAGAAAACCACAGACAGTTTGTGACTTGCCTAAAGTCACACAGCTAGTCAGTAACAGCCAAATAGGAAAAAGGGACATGACAGATATGAAAAGCATAAGAGGTTATACTGAGGGCCTCTGTTAGTTTAGAGTTGTGAAGTTAGAGGCATGGGGGTAATTTACTATGAAAAGTGAAAATGAAACTCGCTCAATCGTGTCCGACTCTTTGTGACCCTATGGACTATAATCCTTAGAATTCTCCAGGCCAGAATACTAGACTGGGTAGCCTTGCCCTTCTCCAGGGAATCTTCCCAACCAAGATATTGAACCCAGGTCTCCTGCAAGCCCGTTTACTATGGGAAATTTACTGAGGGTTGAACATAGACTGGTGCTTCATTTCTTATATGATAGTATACATGTTTCAGTGCCATTCTCCCAAATCATCCCACCCTCTCCCTCTCCCTCTCCCTCTCCCTCAGAGGCCAGAAGTCCGTTCTATACCTCTGTGCCTCTTATGTTGTCTCACTTACTGAGATGGATGAAACTGGAGCTGATTATACAGAGTGAAGTAAGCCAGAAAGAAAAACACCAATACAGTATACAGACACATATATATGGAATTTAGAAAGATAGTATTTGTATATTTTCTTACTGAGAAAATGAAAGTGAAAGGCACTCAGTCATGTCCAACTCTTTGCCACCCCATGGACTATACATTTCTTGGAATTCTCCAGGCCAGAATACTGGAGTGGGTAGCCTTTCTCTTCTCCAGGGGTTCTTCCCAACTCTGGGTTCTTTAAAATTGACCTTTCCTAAATGTATTGTAAGCAGTTTTTAGTCTTTTGAATAACTTTGTTTAGCAGAGAAATTAAATTTTGTATCCTTCCTGTGATGTCTTTCTTTGTCATTATGGTTTACAAGGCTGTTTCCAGAGGTATATTGAAGAGTTAAATCTAACATATGAAACCCATAGAAGAAAAGTTATATATAGGAACTTATTTTGCTATAATGTGAAGCTTTGCTTGCTTATTTTTTCAAATAGTCAAAGTCCAGTATAACTGATTAATTAGTATATTTTTTCACTATAATATCAGCAAGAAAAAAGATAAATAGAAGTGTGATACAGTGGTAGGTAGGGATCCTCTGATACAATTTCTTGTGAAACTGGGAAGACTTAAAATACTCTATCCTGTTTTCAAGACCTACCCCTAAGCCCCACCTCGTTGACAGTCTCCTTCAAGCATCCAGGAACTTCTTTTCTTCTAAATTCCTATCGTGTCCATGTGTGGAGCATTGTCGTCGTGCTGTTCATTCATTAAGTTCTATCTGACTTTGCGACTTCCCTGTCCTTCCCTGTCCTTCACCATCTCCCAGAGTTTGTTCAAACTGAGTCAGTAATGCCATCCATGGTGCTGTATTACTGTGTGATATTATTTACTTCTCTTTGTGTCCATCTGACCTCACAGATATCTTGTAAGTATCACAAATATCTGATCTCACAAATATCTTGTCCACCTGATCTCACAAATATGTTGATATCAGGGTTCCCTTCTCATTTATCTTTGCATTAATGATGAGGATTCTATTTGTACTGAATTATTATGCAGGTCTGGGCACTGCATTTCTGCACTGGTAAATAGAGACAGACCTACTCTGATTGGTTTGAATGGTATTCTGTGATTTAGTGACAGAAATAAGGACTAGAATGAAGTTCAAGCATAGCCTATAATCTGACCCAGGCTTTATCTCCATCTGCCTAACTAGAGTTCTTGCTGGTCCTAAGCATGTCATTTTCTTTCGCTCTTTTCTCTATTTATGCTTGGAGTGCTGTGCTTTCCTAGTCTGCCTGCCAAATTCTCTTTTTTCCCCAGGTCAGTTCCTCTTAAAAAATATAACAGTAATACTTGGAAGTTAAAAAGTCACTGCCTAGAACTGAACATTGTGACATATTGGCACAATGCTTTCCATCTTATTCTCTCTCTCTCTCTCTCTTTTTTTTTTTTTTTTTTTTGCCACTCTCCCATGTGGCATATGGGATCTTAGTTCCCTGACCAGAAATTAAACCTGTACCCCCTGCATTGGAATCACAGAGTCTTAACCACTGGACCCCCAGGGAAGTCCCTCCATCGTATTCCTGATACTTTTCTGTTTCATCACTCATTGTTTTTATCAACAGGTTAGATGTTCATTTAAACAATTTAAATAGGGGAGGACAATGAAATTTTAAAACCAGCTCAGATCCCACCATCCAGAAAAAGAAAAATATAAGATGAACTTAACTCCAGATAACATGTTTTTCCTTCTCTCTCTTTATATTTCTTTAGATTCATCAAACACAGAACCACTCTTGAGTTCTGTCGTATGTTCCTCTGATATGCCCATCTGTTATTTCTTGAAGATGTTTTGTTCTTCCCGCTTAAATACCTGAAGAATTACTTCTTTAAAATTCTGTAGCTTAATGAAAGTGTTTCAGTACTGAGCATTTCCCGAGACGTGGAGTGTTCTTTCAGTCTTTTAAGATTAGTCCGTTTTTCTAGTTCAGGGAATCTCTTTTAGGTTAAGTGTTTGCACATATTGGTTTTGCTTTGCCTTTTAATTGAGTTACCCTTATGCTGAGTCAGATTGGTCTTTTTTGCAGTTCTGTTGATACTAATTTCTTTCTAATTGCTTTGATCTGTATTTTCTCACCTGAATTCACTGTTATTTTTCTTAATCCTTTTCTGTCAGTGATTCAGAAACAGTTGCCATTCTGTTTCTTACAGCATCTGATCTTTTGTCATTAGTTGTATCATGTGATTGTATACCTTAGTGGAAAAAAAAAGAGATTATGCCCCTCCCTGTGATTACTTGTCATTTTTTTCCAAGGATTTATAAAATTCTACTTCTCATTTCTATTTTACTAATTATAAGATTAATTTATTGCCATAGTTCAGAGTTTTATTTTTCATGAAAAAGTTATAAATCATACTCTCCTTTACTCACACTATTAAATTTTGGTTCTTCCTTTTAATGGCATTTTTCCAGTCACATAATCCTCAGGAAAAGAAGCATCTCTATTATAATTAAATTAGAGCACATTGTTATAATAGGTTCCAAAAACAGCAGCTTAAAAACAAGACAGAAGTTCATTTCTCTTTCATTTTACATCTGAGATGGTGTGCTGGCTCTGCTTTGTGATATCCAATCATGGACTCAGGCTCCTTTATCCTGTTGTTCTGTGATCACTAGGACTGTTAGGCTCATGCATGTGATCCAAGATGCTCTGTGTTCCTTTCCAGACTGGGAAGATGGAAGAGGAAAGGTAGGGGGAGCGTGTCCTGCCCTTTAGAGGTTCAACTTGGAAGGAGTGCAAACCACTTTCTTTCATAATCCATTGGCCCGAATTAGTCACCCAGCTCTCTGAGATTCAACGAAGGCTGAGAAAATTGTCCAGTCTTTATGCTGGGTCATCTTGTGCCCTGAGAAAAATTTTATATTCTGGAAGAAGACATGAATAGATACTGGGGGAAAGCAAGCAGTCTCTGCTGAATAGTAGTTACTACTTTATATCAGTGGTTGCTCGTTTAAAGGTTTAGCTCTCTTGGTTTCCATGAGCCCTTCAAAGGGAGAAATCATTTTCTCCTTTCTTACTTCTCCAGTGTTTGAGTCCAGCGTTTTTGTTGAATTGTTGTTTTTGAATTAGGATGACACAGTCTATGTAATTTTCTGAATTTCTGGATGAATGGGATCTATGAATTCATAAAGTGTTTAAGGACATTGTAGACATTTTTGACAAATAGAGAGAGGCTTCCTATTACATTATTATATATGATAATTGCCCCTGACATCAGTGATAGTTACAAAGTATATAAATTTGATTGAAGTAAGTATAAATATAGCCAGTAATATAGGTTCTTTCTACTCAGTATGAAAATTTCTTTGCCTAATATGTGGATTCCTATCTAAATTCATGAGTTCTCTTCTGACATTTGGGTTAAGCCTGAAATGGATTAATCTTTTTCTGATAAAGTTTCATAAGCTGTGATTTCTCTGGTGCCACATTTAATTAGGTATTAAATAAACTGCTTATCTTTATACCAACAGGTTTTATGACTTCATTTTTTTTCCTGAGCTGTATTACACAGATTAAGTATCTAGCAGAAGTAAAAATAAAATAAAATATTTAGTAGATATATTTAGTAGACCATAATAACCTTAGATTAGAAATTAAAATATGCCCCCTTTTAAAATGGAAAATAAATATTTGAGCTTAAATTTAAGAGATAGAGATAGGTAAGAGTGTCTAAATATATGCATTCCAGTGGAAAAAAAAATACATGTTGCTTTTCCAGGTACCATTTTTCCCTACCCCCTAGAAATTGACTACACTTCTTTTAAGTGGAAAAATTCTGTTTAATCTGCAAAGGCTGAAACATTTTGGATAAGGCTGTGAAGGTTTTAATTAAAAACTTGACTTTTCCTTTTTTTCAATACCCCACCCTGTGTTAAGATTCTTCCACTCAAATATGATGACTTTCTGACTTGCTCCTCCACCCCACTCCCGCCCATGTGTTGGAATGGAGAGGAGAGATTGTAGGCCTTATGAATATTGAACAGCCAAGATTAATTTAATCTGCTGTTTCAGTGAATGGAACATCACAGAGATGGATCTGGAAATGACCTTTTGTTCAGATCAGTAGAGAGTTTCCAAGTTGCCTGTAGAAATAGGATTCAAACAGAAGGAAGATCAATGGTCAGGTTGCCTAAAGGCATAAACTCTGTAAAAGGTTTAATTTTTCTCAGGTAGATTCTGCTCCCTAGAGCTCAGCAAAGTTTTAGAAGAGACTCTTCCACCCTCCGGAAGTTCCTTCATTTCCTTCAAGTTGAAAGTGAAACAGCTGTTTCCTCTCTCTGTTAATCCCTCTCCTCCCCAGGCAAACTTCAAGTGAAGACTGCGTAGGGATAGGTGAGTAGGGTGGCATCCCTGGGACAAAAAGTGATGGCTCAGCTGGTTATGGGAAGGTTGTGGTGAGTTGGGGTTCCTCTGAGTTCCTGGTTTGAGTTTCTGGCATGTATCTTGGATGGTATCTTTGGGCCTTGGTGGTTAAACAGCATCCAAGTTGTCTCCTTTAACCAAAATGTTTTCTGGATGTTTTCATTTCAATGGTTTAAATTCAAGTTGACCACAGCTTGAATTGTGGTCACACACAATTCACAACTTGAATTGCCATGGTCTTACTGGGACTCTTGGGATCATCTTGGGTTCCTTATTTTATATTATATCTTGTTCATTGCTCTTTTGAAAAATCTCAAATAGTCATCCAAATCTTAGTGCTATTTCCTATTTGACTACTAGCTTTTCTAGCTTTTGAGTATTCATCAAGCCCACTTCTCTTAAACAAACCCTGAAGAGCATTATCTAATTAATCCTTCTAAAGATCCAGTTTCTCCTCTTTATTCCCCACCTTAAAATCCTTGCAAGTGAACAGGGGAGAAGAATATCTGTGTGATACAGAACAGGTATTTCACGGACAAATTTAAGATAATTTCATAATTCCTTTAAAGTTTAAAAAAAATTGTGGTAAAAAAGCACATAGCATAAAATTTACCATCTTAACCATTTTTAAATGTACAGTTCAGTTCCGTTAAATGCATTCCCATTGCAGTGCAGCAATATCGCATAACTCTTGAGGGTTTTTATACAGAACAGGTATTTCACGGACAAATTTAAGATAATTTCATAATTCCTTTAAAGTTTAAAAAAAATTGTGGTAAAAAAGCACATAGCATAAAATTTACCATCTTAACCATTTTTAAATGTACAGTTCAGTTCCGTTAAATGCATTCCCATTGCAGTGCAGCAATATCGCATAACTCTTGAGGGTTTTTATTCCCCTCGTTTTGTGGTGGCTCAGACGGTAAAGCGTCTGCCTGCAATGCGGGAGAATGGGGTTCGATTCCTGGGTCGGGAAGATTCCCTGGAGAAGGAAATGGCAATCCACTCCAGCACTCTTGCCTGGAGTATCCCATGGACGGAGGAGCCTGATAGGCTACAGTCCATGGGGTCTCAAAGAGTCAGACACGACTGAGCGACTTCACTTTCACTTGAAATTTTGGTATATCTCACACAGGTGTTAAAGTATTCTGTACTTAAATGCTGAAGAACTTCATGCCAGTCAGTTACAGTCATTATATGCAGTTAAGTGGTGGCTCCTGGAATCTCCCTGGAGATCAGTTATGATTGTGCTGTTCCCTCCTCCTTTTCCTGGTGTCTCCTAAGTGACTAAGGACAACTGTGTCTCACTCATGTTAGGTATTTGGGGATGTTTGTTGATTGACTGTGTGGGATGTTAGGACCATTGTCGATACAGGATACTGCCTTTCTTCATCACCTTCCCAATAAGCCAGGCTAATTGCATGATGTTACAATGAAATGCAATTGGGCTTCCCTGGTGGCTCAGATGGTAAAGAATCTGCCTGCAGTGCAGGAGATCTGGGTTCGATCTCTGGGTTGGGAAGATCTCCTGGATAAGGGAATAACTACACATGCCAGTATTCTTGCCTGGAGAATTCCATAGACAGAGGAGCCTGGCAGGCTACAGCCCACAAGATCACAAAGAGTTGGACATGACTGAGCATACACGAGTGCACACACACACACGCACACACACACACACACACACACACACACACACACGACCTCTACTTCATTGTTAATTCCTTTTAATTTTATCTTTAAAAGTCTCTTGAGTGGAATCCCTCATCCTTGGGTTTCATCACCTCTTGGCTTTTTGCCACTAATCTCTTCCAAATGTAGTTCAGCATCCACTCAGTACCAGGCATATATAACTAAAAAGTTGTTTGTAATGCAGAGGAAATAAAAAGGAAAACACTAGTCTGATCGTGTTACGTTCTTGCTCCAGCAGCTCCTTTTCTTACTCGGTTTCCTAGAGCAGCTTTCAGCATCCCCAAGTGTATTCTGCAGAACATTAGTTTGGAAGGTTATCAGTAGCTCCATGAAAATGATGTTTGAGTTACATGGGCTTTTACTTTCATACTTCTCTTACACCAAATGTTATGTTATTAATCTCTGAAAGGAGACTCTTCTGAGCAGCATTTTCTAAGCTCACTTGATTACAACAGTGGCTTTGGTTGTTGTTGTTGTTGTTGTTGTTTTCAGAGCGACACATGGAATTAGCATTCTGAGAAACATGTTAGAAAATACTAGCCTAGAAGATAAAAGTCTAGAACCTCAGCGTCTTCCCCCATCTCCTGCTCTGGCTTTCACCCCAGGACCCTGGGGTCCTCTCTTTTCTAGCCACTCAGAACAATACACCATGCATGCTCCTGCCTGCATGTTTTATAGTGAATTGCTCCTAAAGAACCTGCCCTCCAGCGCAGGAGACATAAGAGGTGGGGGCTTGATCCCTAGGTCTGCAAGATACCCCGGAGTAGGAAACGGCCAGACATTAAGTTTTTAAACAGGAAAGAATATATTTTCAAAAGCTGTGGGTAGTGCAGGATTAAACTAAACCTTCATTTGAGATAGCAAATAGTTGGTAGGGAAGTGTCCACGTTTGAAAACTATAATTTCATTGGGAGACTCCAGTATTCTTGCCTGGAGAATCCCATGGGCAGAGGAGCCTATTGGGATATAGTCCATAAGGTTGCAAAGACTTGGACGTGACTGGCAGCTGAACACACACACGCGCTCCCTACCAGGATCCGCTGCTTGCACTCACCCCTACCCCACCAGGCTTCTGCCACTAAACCTCTTTATCATCTCCTCTGTGAAACCTCTGCCCACAGAACGAGCTGCTTTCCCTGTTCCTTCAGGGCACATCTCGTCTCTCTGTTTTTATCCGTCCTCCCATCCATAGATTCACATAGCTGGCTCTTTCAGTGAGCTATGACCTGTGAGCTCCCAGTCAGGCTGGTACCCTGTCTTATTCATCTTTATATCCTGGGCTCTAAGCACAGTGCTTACCATACACGTGCTTTACAAAGTAATGTTCAGTTAAAATGTTAAATTTAACACTAAAAATTCTTTAAAGCTTTAAAAGAAAATCTTTAAAAAAAGATCACATAGCATCCCCCCCCCAACAAAAACCTCAGTTTTATAAGCAAACATTATCCCAGGCTGGAGATTGAGAAAATAGCACACTTTATATCCTACATCTTGTCAGAATTCTGGCCAGACATTAAGTTTTTAAACACGAGAATACATTTTCAAAAGCTATGGGTAGTGCAGGATTAAACTAAGCCTTTGTTTGAGGTAGTAAATAGTTGGTAGGGAAGTGTCCACATTTGAAATCTATAATTTCATTGGGGTACAGACCTAGTTTCCTTAAATTCTGGCTAAGGAAGAATTCTCTGAAACAAGTCAATGCTCATAGTCTGATATATCCAAAGTCCAAGTCACATCTCTTACCCTAGCTAAAGCTGAGAATAAGTGAGATGAACCCTGTCCTGGCCTGGGTTTGCAGCTCTGTCTCAGAACCGCAGGCACATGGAAGGCTCTGTGGCTGCATCTGAACTAACAGTAGCTTGAAGATGTGTCTGTCTGTGGGATCGTTGCCCATGAAGGCAAAACCAGATGCTGAGCAATTTCAGTTCATTGCAACAGACCCCAGTTTGTGGAGAGCTTCATTGTGCCGGGTACAAGTTCTCTTAGGTTTCCCTTATCCGTGTGGACCCCAGAGTGATTCACCAAGATTACAGATGAAGTGTCCTGTATCCCTTTCTTTTAGGTTTGACATGAATTACTGGGTAGGATCAAGCTATCAGAAGAGAATTCAGCCTTGGCAACAATGTTGAAATAGATGAACAAACATAATGAGAGGGGTCGGAGAGCCCCTCCTCTCAGTGTCAAGAAAGCTTCTTTATGCCTTTGACCCCTGGTTCATGTATTGCTGGTCACCATTTGAGAAGTGCAGCTGTGAAGCCACTTAAAGTAAAGCATGTGTGATTATGTTTGTAACGATCAGCCTTTTTGTTCATCAAAGACCTAACTGGGAGGAGAGAGTGTGCAAAACACCACCCTCGTGAGCAACACCACGACTCACTTAGTAAGCTTATCCAGGTCCTCTCATGTCTTAAAGCTTATTTACAGCATTGATGTCAGCTTCCGAAATTGCAGTTCCAAATGAAAACTCCACCGCTCTTTAATCTACTAATCAAACGTCACTAAAGTACACGTTGGGTATTTTGGTGGTTGTAGTGTTTTAAATCTAAGTATTCAGACTCTTGCAAAGTACTATGTTGACTTGGGTAGGCATTATCTTACATTTTCCTTAGCTTATTGACATTGGTGGCTTTCTATAAGGATTATTGTTCCTTGGGCAAAATAGTGTGATAACATGTCCTTAAAAAAATGCTCCTAGAACCACATTTTACTGAAAATGACATATTTAGAACTCCTTTGCTTTGAATTATAGATGTCATAGTGAAATGCACAACAGAAGGTTATTTAACATCCACACTTTTGGGGGGTAGTAATCAGTTTAACTTATTAAATAAGCTGTCCTAGGACACTGAAGCTAAAACATACGCCCAACTTGTTGCAGGAAGAGGGACCCCTTCCAGGGCCTGAAACTGGGCTCTTGTCTAACACTCGGAAATGAATTGTCTGAGGAGACACATGTGCTGACAAAGCAAGAGATTTTATTGGGAAAAGGCACCCGGGTGGGGAGCAGTAGGGTAAGGGAACCCAGGAGAACTGGTCTAACAAACTTAGTCACTCAAAAAGTATAACTTAAGACTTGATGATTGTTAATCAAGACACTGTTGTAATAGTATCAGGAAGTTTGTGATCACTGGGTGGACTGGGTCATGTAAAAAGGTTCTGGCTCAAACTGATGAGCAGGTGATTGAGAATCTGGAAATTTAGGGTATGCCTTGAGTATTTTTTAAATTTAATTTCTTTTTTGCTTCTTGTGGAGGTACCCTTTATTTATGGACAAGCAATCCTAAGTATTCAGCATGAAGTTTTACAAATTGAACACATCTGTGTAACCATCACCCTGATTAAGAGAGCACTACTAGACCCTTAGAAACCCTCTGATAACCCTCTTCCAGCACCTGCCCCATCCACCCGTGGTTGACTAGTATCTTGACTTTAAATCATTTTTGCCCATTTTTCTACTTTATATTATTGGCTGTTTTTGTTCAGCATTTTGTTTGTGAGAATCACGCATACTATGTGAGCCGCAGATTTCTCAGTGCAGCAGAGTGGCATTCCATTAATTTGCCCTCACCTACCCATTTTTATTATAATTTTATCATTTCATTAATTTTATTTCTCTGACTTAACGGCACACCAATTTACCTTTAAAAAGGTCAAATGCTATCCCTTTTACTGCATGTCCCGTGCAATCTTTTAAAAGGTGGATAAATGAGGCAGCCATAAATTGAGCCAATTTTATGAGTAAAAGAAGCTGGTGGCACACTTTCATTATTTGAGAGAGGTCATGTCCATGGCAGCCCGTTGCAGTTCTGAATATGTAAAAAGAAAGTGAGTTTGGGAGAATGCCAAAATAAATTTAGTTGCAAGATGATGACAGAAATATAGTTGTACTTAGGGTTTGAACATTAGTGTATGCTTTTCTCTTTGGATTATATTAAGAGAAGATTTTAAAGCAGAAAAGGTGAATTCAGTTTGGTTACCCAGTACAAAATTTCCAGTATGGAATGCCTCACATCTGTGTATTTGTTTTGCTGCAGACAAAACCAGCAAGAGTTTAGTGATGAAATCTGTTCTTAATTATGAGAGCAGCTGTTGGAGTGGTAGCCATTTTTTTTCCTCCCGATGTGAAGTTGCCTGATTTACTCACTTTTTTTTTTTTTTGCCTGCATTTTTCAGGGTTGCTAGTGCAGAAAAGAGCCCCTTTGTGAGAGGTTGCAATTTATTTTCTGTATGAGAGCCAGTGCAAATGGGCTGAGTCTGCACAGCGGGGTGGTTTTATCTGTCTTCCTCCTGCCCTGCAAGCTGTCCTTACCTCTGCTCAGCACCAGAGACCTATAAAACCACCCGACAAATGAGGGGGCTGTTAAGTGTTCTGGCAAGAATCGCAGGCAGCAAGCCGCTCTCCTGAATTAACTGGGTCCTCCTGATGGGCAGAGTGGGGGTTAGGGCTGGATGGCCAAGAACTAGAGCAATGGTATTAAGACAC
Organism: Madoqua kirkii; assembly: GCA_006408675.1. Lineage (NCBI taxonomy): Eukaryota > Metazoa > Chordata > Mammalia > Artiodactyla > Bovidae > Madoqua > Madoqua kirkii. Next base: position 14,342 of record SJYC01120273.1, read on the forward strand.
TATTTGGTTTTGGGGTTTGTAGATTTCCTCACATACTTTTTTCCATTTTAAGTCACTTATGTTTTTGAAACAGTAGTTCATATTTGCACTTTAGGAATTTTATTTAAGTTTGAAAAGTTTATTTTTGTTTGCACTGAGTCTTCATTGCAGTGCCCCGGCTCTTTATTGCTGCAGGCAGCCTTCTTCTAGTTTTGGTGAACAGGGGCTACTATCTAGTTGAGGTGCCCAGGCTTCAGTATTTATGATGCTTGGGCTCTAGAGCAAGCAAGCTCAGTAGTTGTGGCATTTGGGCTTAGTTGTCCCAAGGCATGTGGGACCTCAGTTCCTGGATCAGGAATTGAACCTGAGTTCCCTGGTGGCTCAGACGGTAAAATGTCTGTCTACAATGCAGGAGACCTGGGTTCAATCCCTAGGTCGAGAAGATTTCCTGGAGAAGGAAATGGCAACCCACTCCAGTACTCTTGCCTAGAAAATCTTATAGACAGAGGAACCTGGTGTCCATGGGGTCACAAAGAGTCGGACACGACTGAGCGACTTCACTTTCACTTTCCCTGCCATGGCAGGAGGATTCTTAACTGCTGGGCCACCAGGGAAGTCCCTCTAGTCAGCTATTTTTACATCCATAGGACTATAGCATATTTCTGATCTTGTAAGTTACCGAAACAAAGCAAAAACACATTTAGACAATCTTTCGGGTTATTTCTAAGCAATCTTAATTCTCAGCCCAGGCCTTCACAGAAGGGGCCAGTGTTTAATATTTCTAGGTATTTCATAGTGTACTGACATAGTGTTTGGAGAAAACAGGATATGGAAGCTGAGTGAAGATCTTACATTATGAAAATTTTCTACCTGGGGCCAAATTTAAAAGCTTCGTACATCCCCTTCATATACAAAAATCAGTGAATTGTGTAGTTGGAAGGATGTATCCCTGTATGTGAGCCTTTGATACAGTATGCCTCGTTCACTATCCATAGTATTTCCGCTCTTGGCATAATCACCTCAACACATGAAGGCTGACATTTTAAAAAATAGTGGCAACTTATAATTGATTATGAGGCTTCCCTGGTGGCTTGGATGGTAAAGAATCTGCCTGAAATGCAGGAGACCCAGATTCGATCCCTGGCTTTGGGAAGATCCCCTGGAGAAGGGGATGGCAACCCAACTCCAGTATTCTTGCCTGGAGAATTCTGTGGACAGAGGGGCCTAGCAGGCTACAGTCCATGGAGTCACAGAGTCAGACACGACTAAGCGAATAATACTCACTTTTTTTCATAATCCATGATAAAGTTGAAAAAATGAAAGATTACAAAAGTGAAAAAAAAAAGAGCTAAGTCTTGACAAACTGCAAGGAAATTACTTTCATAATTTGGATTATTTTATGTAAAAAAAAAATAAAAGGAAAGCACTTTCCTTTCTCATGCTTGAAAACCATGGTTTTATATTTAAGCTTTGTGAAGTAGATTTCTTATGAAATTAAAACTAATGTTGTTTGAATGAATTTTCTGCTCAGCTGGCCCTTTCTGGAGCTGTGTAGTACAACCACTGCATTAACCTTTGAAGTGAGTCCTCAGTACTCGAAACCAGACCACACTGCTTGCCTGGCAGTGTTAGTCCCCTCCTGATGTTAATTACAGGCAAACCAGTGCAGAACAATTATCTGAGTAATTCAGTCCATTAAAGCTCTTTAAACAAAGAATTCAGGGAGAAGTGAGCTTTTCTCACCCAAATTGTCCAGATAATTATGTTTCTGACTTCTGGCCCTTCTGAGGTCAATCAGATAAGATTCCAGTGCTGCTTCTCTGTGGTTTCTACCCTCAGGTGGCCAACTGTGCCAGACCTTTGAAGGTCAAAACACTTGATTTTGTCAAGTATTTGATATTATTTCAGTCTATGGATCTTTTTTTTTTTTTTTTTTGGTACAGTTCTTCCATGTAGTCTTGCCACCTCTTCTTAATATCTTCTGCTTCTGTTAGGTCCATACCATTTCTGTCCTTTATTGAGCCCATCTTTGCATGAAATGTTCCCTTGGTATCTCTAATTATCCTGAAGAGCTCTCTAGTCTTTCCTATTCTGTTGTTTTCCTCTATTTCTTTGCACTGATTCCTGAGGAAAGCTTTCTTATCTCTCCTTGCTATTCTTTGGAACTCTGCATTCAAATGGGTATATCCTTCCTTTTCTCCTTTGCTTTTCGCCTCTCTTCTTTTCACAGCTATTTGTAAGGCCTCCTCAGACAGCCATTTTGCTTTTTCGCATTTCTTTTCCATGAGGATGGTCTTGCTTCCTCTCTCCTGTACAATGTCACGAACCTCTGTCCAAAGTTCATCAGACACTCTGTCTATTAGATCTGGTCCTTTAAATCTATTTCTCACGTCCACTGTATAGTCATAAGGGATTTGATTTAGGTCGGACAGGGAGGCCTAGCGTACTGCGGTTCACAGGGTCTCAAAGAGTCAGACATGACTGAGCAACTGAACTGAACAGCCTATGGACAGAGGAGCCTGGCGGGCTACAGTCCATGGGGTGGCAAGAGTCAGACATAATTCATGACCAAACACACATATAGTATTACTATTAATAACAACAAAGACTTTAAAAATAATTCATGAGTGAGCCACGAAAAATGAATTATATAATCTTGGATAGGGGTACAGAATCTGCCTGCCATGCAGGAGACACAGGAGATGTGGGTCTGATCTGTGGGCTGGAAAGATCCCCTGAAGGAGGACTGGCAACCCACTCCAGTATGCTTGCCTGGAGAATCCTACAGACAGAGGAGCCTGGTGGGCTACAGTCTGTAGGGTCACAAAGAGCTGGACCTGACTGAGTGACTGAGCAGGCACACACAGATGAAGGAAGTGATGCAGAACTGTGGGAAACATCCTTTCTATGAAGGGCTGAAACGTTATAGGCCACTCACAGCAGAGTGGAGGGAACAGGCCAAGGGAAGAGCAGGCTCAATTCAAGATGTATGTCATCCGCCACTGGGATGGATGGGGGCAGATGGCTTGACTTCCTGTTCAAGAAACACTGCAAGTTAATCTCCCACCTGCACCAGGCTCATCTGATGAAGCAGAACTTAGATTTCCTCTCGTTCATTTGTAATCTCTTATGGTTGAATTCTAATCAGCCACAGGCGCATGAATAATTCTTTAAGGGCCTGAGATTTTTGTCTTTATTAAGGGTTTGTGGATTATCCTATGTGTGAATGAGTGCTTACATACTATGATAAAGATAATGTCCTGTCTGTCAGGGAGATTACTTGTATGTGGTAATTAACTGAGTAATTGTAGAAGAGGGAACCTAACTCCTAAAGCTCCAAATGTTCTGTTTCCTCCATTGTTAAATCCTCCCCTGTCTTTAATTATGAAGTATGTTTTTATCCTATCATACACTTTATTTTTTTTAACTTTCTATTTTATGTTGGAGTATAGTTGATTAACAGCGTTGTATTAGTTTCAGGTATACGGCAAAGTAAATCAGTTATACATGTATCTATTCCTTTTCAAAAATTTTTCCCCCATTTAGATTGTTACATAACATTGAGCAGAGTTCCCCAGGCTGTACAGTAGGTCCTTGTTGGTTATCCATTTTAAATATAGCAGTGGGTACATGTCCATCCCAAACTCCCTGACTGTCCCTACTGCCCTCAGCCATAAGTTCATTTTCCAAGTCTGTGAGTCTGTTTCTGTTTCCTTAGTTCATTTGTATCATTTTTTAAGATTCCACATATAAGTGGTATCATACGGTCTTTCTCTGACTATTTATAATTGGGAAGTTTTTTTTTTCTCTCCTGATTTTTTTTTTCTCTATTAGTTTTAATCTTGGTTCTCTTGATTGCCTTGTTTTCAGTTGCATTTTGAATTAAATGCTCTGCATTGAACGTTCTCTACACATTTCTAGTAAATATAGTGTCCTGGGTCTACACATCAGAGTCCTGAGGAATACTTCCTGTAGATAACGTGTCAGAATGAGACTCAGGAATTGCAAGTGGCTTAGTGAGTGTGCTTGCTCAAACTGGGGTGCTTCATTCTTTTTAGTTTATGTTCCTTGGGTTCCTTCAAACGCCAGCCAGCATTCCAAAGGATGCCAGCTGGCCTGGCAGCCTTTGCCTGCTGGCGTGTGGCTCCCGTGCTTGGAAAGAGCCTTCTGTAGGGATGGGGTCTTTGGATCCTGCTGGGTCCTGATCTCATGAATGGAAAAAGAGCAATGGAAGCTATTGGCGCTTTATGTCTTCCGACAGTTGTCAGGGATCTCTTTTTTTTCCAAAAGGTTTTAAGTGCTCTTTTGTTTTATGTGGTTAGCAGCCAATGGACAAGTTCAGAACATCACCTGTATCTGATTATTATGAATGGAGTCATTTCCAATGATGCCTTGACACTACCCTGGGAAATGACACAGATAAAGATTTCTATTTGATTTTTTAAAACATGAGCTCAGATTTAATGGCAAATGACAAACTGGTGCAATTTTTTAGTCTGTGAATATCTTTAAAACATAAAGGACTGTTAAGTGTGAATTAGGAAAAGACACACAGGCTTCCCTGGTGGCTCAGATGGGAAAGAATACACCTGCAGTGCGAGAGAGCTGGATTCCATCCTGGGCTGGGAAGATCCCCTGGAGGAGGGCGTGGCAACCCACTCCAGTATTCTTGCCTGGAGAATATCATGGACAAAGGAGCCTGGTGGGGTTGCAAAGAGTCGGACACCACTGAGCAACTAAGCACACACACGCAGGAAAAGACCCAGTGCTGTAAAAGGAAAATGGGCAAAGGTTCTGGGCAGCCCATTCAGAAAAGACAGTGTCAAGCTGTCTAAGAAACAATGTGGAAAAACACAAATGAAAATATCAGTATTGTAGCTCGTCCCCCATCACACTGGCAAAAAAATCAAAGACTGTGAAGGATTGGGAGCAGACATTCTTGTCATATCCTTTTAGAGGTTTAAATTGTTAATTTTCTACAGAGCAATTTTGAGCATGAGTAAAGAAATTTAAGATATCTACAGAGATGTGTGTCATAGTTTCATTTAATGCATCAAGGAATTGGAAAAAATTCCTTTGCCCTATGTGACATTAAAAGACAGTTTTAAAGAGCACTTACATCGTGAGAAAATTTTATAATATGTTAACTGAAAAATAAGTATGTAAAACAGCATGCAGCGGATGATCTCAATTTTATAAATACTGTTACTAGAGCTCATTTTGATCTGTGACATTATTTAATATTTTTACTCTTTTTTACTTTGTTCTCATGATGAATGTAAATTACTTTTATAATTAAAGAAACTACTCCTAGAATTTAACAGTAACTCTCTTACTTTAAGTTCCCTTAGACTGACTATAAAAACCTGTTATGCTAACACATATTTTGGTAAATAAAATACCATGACCAAAAGATATTTTTTTATAGAATCAATCTGGATAAAAGAAAATTGATCCAGGTAATTGCTGCCCAGGGAGTATTAAATGAGAAGAAAATTCATGGTTCAGGTCAACAAACCTGGCATTAGTGGAGTCAGGAAAAGAAAAGCGGTTGTCGCAAGTCCAGTTCTCAGTGTGTCTGCCTGCTATTCCTTTGAAATCTAAAAATTGCCACCCCTTGGGAGAGAGAAATCGTTGCCTTTCTTCGTTCCCTTCTTTCTGGTCCAGTTGCCTCTGAGATGTGCCCCTCTCTAACTGCCACCTCACGCAGGTTTGTGCCAGAGGGTCGTTAGAGCGGCAGTCGGAGGAGCAAGAACAATGACATTGTGTCTGTTAGGGCTTTTCTT
>SJYC01120274.1:0-14303 GCA_006408675.1 Madoqua kirkii
ACTTGTAAAAACAGAAAGATTAAAAGTAACAGCGTATGTTAACTGACTAGGTTCTCAATTTGAACCTTTCCTATTATTCTTATTATGAATGGCAGAGTTTCTGTCATTTCAATTCAGACAAACTTGCCCTTGCCAGTTATGTTTTTGACTTTTTACTGGCCAAAAGCCCAAAACTTGCTTTATTCCTTAGGTTAAGTCTTTTTCTTTTGGCATATATTTCAAAAGTGGCATTTTGTTTTCAAGACTTTTCCACAGATAGCTTTTCAGGGTAAATTAGTTCTCAGGTGCCCCAGTGGATTAGGAGGCACAAAATTGTGACTGGATCTAAGTTTAAGCCTGGGAAGTGGGTGACATAATTTTAAAGGAGTTTTGCCTCTGAGCTCCAGCACCATGCAAAAGCACTGTGCTTGAGTGATGCTCCTCAGACATGCAGAACGTGGCTCTCTGCCTCTCTACCTTACACAAGAAGCTCTTGCTCTGAGTCAACTTGTTTACACTCTGGTGGAGTTTCCAAATCTCCTTGAGAAATGAGCACAACTCATGTATTAGTTTATTTACTGTTCTTATCAGCCTTGCAAGGTTGAAGTGAACATTGTTATTATTCTCAGTTTATGGATGCTTAGTAATACAAAAATCTGTAGCAATAGAGCTTATTATTATTCTCCTTTTGGGTTTGAAGTGGTATAGCAATTCTGGCTTCGTTAATTTCAGGAAACACAGAGTCAGCAGCCAAGTATGTTATAAAAATGATAACAGAAAAAAAAAATCCCAACAACCGTTAATTAACATTTTGGCAACACTGAAAATGATTCTGGGAAAAGAATATTTGTGTTACGCTAGCAAAAAATAAAGATGAGCTAAAGCAAAAACATAAAATCTTAAACCTCTATGGCTCATCTGGAATAGAGACAACTCACTTATTCAACTTGAAATTTAATTCTTCTTTATATAATTGAAGGTTAATTTCTTAAATCATTTATAGAATTATAGAGCCATCTATCAGTTGACAGTGAAGTTACTAGAATTTGATTTTAGTCACATCAATTCAAAAATCATAATTTATTATTAATTCTTCCACACATACTATCAAATCCCTCAAATACCTATTGATTTTAAAGAGACACTTAATGTGCAATGTTGATGAAAATGTAAACTGCATGTGTACTTAATTTTCCAAACTGTATTAGAAATAGTACTGACACAGGTGTAGAAAGTAGATGCTATTTAAGGACTTGTTTAAATATTATTTAAAACCTTCTGAGGTGAGTATCATTACTATTCTTGCTTGTAGATGAAAAAAGTGAGAATGATAACAATAATATAGTTAATATTATATTAATAATGTCATTATTATAATAAAATAATATTGTAATATTACTGTTCTCAAAAGCCTGAAAGTCAAGTGTGGAAGCAAACATCTTAGTCTGAAATCCAGCTCTGACACTTACATGCTCTGTGACTTCAAGTCCATGACTTGACTTGTCTGTGCCTCAATTTTCTAAACTATAAAATGAGAAAAATAACTACTACAACTTCAGAGAATCGCTAAAATGATTAAAAGAGGTAATACATCTAAAACACTTAAAATATCCCCAGCCCACAGTAAGTACTTAATAAGATTTAGCTGGTTAAAAAAAAAAAACCTTAGTTATTTAATTATTACTACTTACCATATGTTTGATATGAAAGTGAAAGTGTTAGTCTCTCAGTCATGTCCATCTCTTTGAAAATCTGCAGATTGCAGCCTCCCAGACCCCTCTCTCCATGGGATTCTCCAGGCAAGAATATAGGAGTGGGTTGCCATTCCCTTCTCCAGGGGATCTTTCCAAACCAGGGATTGACCCTGGGTCTCCTGCACTGCAGATTCTTTACCATATAAGTCACCAGGCAAGTTGACTGTGAATCAAATGTGGAAGAGACTCGTGATGATAGAAAGGGGCTGTCATGAGCCAGATCACACGGGAACGCAATGTAGAAAGAGTACATTGTCTCCTGCTGGAGGGACACATCAGGATGTGCAGACAAACTGTGCCTTTTAGGAGCAAATTGTCAATGAGGAGGCAGCAAGTTTGTCCTTGGGTACTCTTTCTTAGGTTACCCTCTCTGCCTCACAGTATCCTATGGAATGTGAATCAAATGTGGAAGAGACTCGTGATGATAGAAAGGGGCTGTCATGAGCCAGATCACACGGGAACGCAATGTAGAAAGAGTACATTGTCTCCTGCTGGAGGGACACATCAGGATGTGCAGACAAACTGTGCCTTTTAGGAGCAAATTGTCAATGAGGAGGCAGCAAGTTTGTCCTTGGGTACTCTTTCTTAGGTTACCCTCTCTGCCTCACAGTATCCTATGGAATAACTGTGTGTGTGTGTGCACATGCACATGTGCACATGTGTGTGTGTGTGTGTGTGTGTGTGTGTGTGTAGGTGTGTGTGTGGTGGGGGCTGAAGTTGAGAGAGGTGGCCCTAAATACCACTAGAGAGATTGTATAAAGTTAAAGCTAAGCTTATCATCAAGAAAAACACCATATTGCACTGATGATAAGATAGAATTATAACATTATCAATAATATTGTATTATTTTTAAAAAATAGAATGGATTGCAAATTATAGTATAAATATGAAGGAGTGAATTAAACATGTATTGGTATAGTTTAATAAATAAAACGACCATGCATGTAAATACCACCTGGGTCAAGAAATAGAACACTATTAGCAATCCCCAGCAGAGACATTACTTTGCCACCAAAGTCCATCTAGTCAAGGCTATGGTTTTTCCAATGGACATGTATGGATGTGAGAGCTGGACTGTATGACTGAACTGAAGTGAACTGAGCATCCACCACCCTAGAAAAAGAAATGGAAAAACGCAAAATGGTTGTCTGAGGAAGCCTTACAAATAATGATGAGGGACCATTATCCTCAAGTTTGTATTGATCATTTCATATTTGTTGTATGGATTTAACAATTAGGTATGCACTGTTAATCAATATAGATTAAGTTCAGCTCAGTTGAGTTCAGTCACTCAGTCATGTCTGACTCTTTGTGACCTCATGAATCGCAGCATGCCGGGCCTCCCTGTCCATCACCAACTCCCAGAGTTTAACCAGACTCATGTCCATTGAGTTGGTGATGCCATCCAGCCATCTCATCCTCGGTCGTCCCCTTCTCCTTCTGCCCCCAATCCCTCCCAGCATCAGGGTCTTTTCCAATGAGTCCACTCTTCACATGAGGTGGCCAAAGTACTGGAGTTTCAGCTTCAGCATCAGTCTTTCCAATGAACACTCAGGATTAATCTCTTTTTGAATGGACTGGTTGGATCTCCTTGCAGCCCAAGAGACTCTCAAGAGTCTTCTCCAACACCACAGCTCAAAAAGCATTAAGTCTTCAGTGCTCAGTTTTCTTCACAGTCCAACTCTCACATCCATACATGACCACTGCAAAAACCATAGCCTTGATTAGATGGACCTTTGTTGGCAAAGTAATGTCTCTGCTTTTCAATATGCTATCTAGGTTGGTCATAACTTTCCTTCCAAGGAGTAAGCGTCTTTTTAATTTCATGGCTGCAATCACCATCTGCAGTGATTTTGGAGCCCCCAAAATAAAACCTGACACTATTTCCACTGTTTCTCCATCTATTTCCCATGAGTATTGGGACCAGATGCCATGATCTTAGTTTTCTGAATGTTGAGCTTTAAGCCAACTTTTTCACTCTCCTCTTTCCCTTTCATTAAGAGGCTTTTTAGTTCCTCTTCACTTTCTGCCATAAGGGTGCTGTCATCTGCATATCTGAGATTATTGATATTTCTTCTGGCAATTTTGATTCCAATAAATATTTGATTTAATAGATAATACCAAATAATTTTACCAAATACCAGCAATGTTACATAATTTCATTGATCCACACACTCAATTCTCTTCACATGAGGTGGCCAAAGTACTGGAGTTTCAGCTTCAGCATCAGTCTTTCCAATGAACACTCAGGATTAATCTCTTTTTGAATGGACTGGTTGGATCTCCTTGCAGCCCAAGAGACTCTCAAGAGTCTTCTCCAACACCACAGCTCAAAAAGCATTAAGTCTTCAGTGCTCAGTTTTCTTCACAGTCCAACTCTCACATCCATACATGACCACTGCAAAAACCATAGCCTTGATTAGATGGACCTTTGTTGGCAAAGTAATGTCTCTGCTTTTCAATATGCTATCTAGGTTGGTCATAACTTTCCTTCCAAGGAGTAAGCGTCTTTTTAATTTCATGGCTGCAATCACCATCTGCAGTGATTTTGGAGCCCCCAAAATAAAACCTGACACTATTTCCACTGTTTCTCCATCTATTTCCCATGAGTATTGGGACCAGATGCCATGATCTTAGTTTTCTGAATGTTGAGCTTTAAGCCAACATTTTCACTCTCCTCTTTCCCTTTCATTAAGAGGCTTTTTAGTTCCTCTTCACTTTCTGCCATAAGGGTGCTGTCATCTGCATATCTGAGATTATTGATATTTCTTCTGGCAATTTTGATTCCAATAAATATTTGATTTAATAGATAATACCAAATAATTTTACCAAATACCAGCAATGTTACATAATTTCATTGATCCACACACTCAATAGCATGATGTGTTATAGACTTTGTAAGTTTACATGGTCTGTTGTGATATACATGGTTTCTTGCTATGGTTTAATTTATTAATCAAAAGTTAATAAATAAAACTCCTAATAGCCAAATTCAGACTTAAAAAAAGACTTGAAGAAAATAGGGAAAATCACTAGACCATTCAGGTATGACCTTAATCAAATCCCATATGATTATACACTGGAAGTGACAAACACATTCAAGGGGTTAGATCTGATAAATAGAGTGCCAGAAAAACTATGGATGGAGGCTCATGACATTGTACAGGAGGCAGTGATTAAGACCATCCCCAAGAAAAAGAAATGGAAAAAAGCAAATGGTTGTCTGATGAGACCTTACAAATAGCTGAGAAAAGAAGAGAAGCTATAAGCAAAGGAGCAAAGGAAAGATATACCCATTTGAATGCAGAATTCCAAAGACTAGCAAGGAGAGATGAGAAAGCCTTTGTCAGTGATCAGTGCAAAGAAATAGAGGAAAACAATACAATTGGAAAGACTAGAGATGCCTTCAAGAAAATTAGAGATACCAACAGAACATTTCATGCAAAGATGGGCACAATAAAGGAAAGAAATGGTATGGACCTAACAGAAGCAGAAGATATTAAGAAGTGGCAAGAATACACAGAACTACACACAAAAGATCTTCATGACCCAGATAACCACGATAGTGTGATCACTCACCAAAGAGCCAGATATCCTAGAATGAGAAGACAAGTGGGCCTTAGGAAGCATCCCTACAAACAAAGCTAGTGGAGGTGATGCAATTCCAGCTGAGCTCTTTCAAATCCTAAGAGATAATACTGTGAAAGTGCTCAATATGTCAGCAAACTTGCTGCCAGCACATTTGGAAAACTCAGCAGAGGCCACAGGACTGGACAAGGTTAGTTTTCATTCCAATCCCAAAGAAAGGTAATGCCAAAGAATGTTCAAACTACCACACAATTGCACTCATCTCACACACAAGCAAAGTAATGCTCAAAATTCTCCAAGTCAGGCTTCAACAGTACATGAACCATGAAACTGGATGTTCAAGCTGGATTTAGAAAAGGCAGAAGAACCAGAGATCTAACATCCTTTGCATCATTGAAAAGGCAAGAAGTTTCCAGAAAAAATATCTACTTTTGCTTTATTGACTACACCAAAGCCTTTGACTGTGTGGATCACAATAAACTGTGGAAAATTATTAAAGAGTTGGGAATACCAGACCACCTGACCTGTCTCCTGAGAAATCTGTATGCAGGTCAAGAAGCAACAGTTAGAACTGGACATGGAACAACAGATTGGTTCCAAATCAGGAAAGGAGTAAGTCAAGGTTGTGTATTGTCACCTTGCTTATTTAACTTATATGCAGAGTACATAATGTGACATTCTAGGTTGGATGAAGCACAAGCTGGAATCAAGATTGCAGGGAGAAATATCAATAACCTCAGATACACAGTTGGTACCACCCTCATGGCAGAAAGCAAAGATCTAAAGAGCCTCTTGATGAAAGTGAAAGAGAGTGAAAATGTGGGCTTAAAATTCAACATTCAGAAAGCTAAGATCATGCCATCCAGTTCCATCACTTCATGGTAAATAGATGGGGAAATAGAGGCAGACTTTATTTTCTTGGTCTCCAAAATCACTGCAGATGGTGACTGCAGCCATGAAATTAAGACGCCTGCTCTTTGTAAGAAATCAAAAAGACACTTACTCCTTGGAAGGAAAGTTATGATCAACTTAGACAACATATTAAAAAGCAGAGACATTACTTTGCCAACAAAGATCCATCTAGTCAAAGCTATGGTTTTTCCAGTAGTCATATATGGATGTGAGAGTTGGACTATAAAGAAAGTTGAGCACCGAAGAACTGATGCTTTTGAACTGTGGTGTTGAAGAAGACTCTTGAGAGTCCCTTGGACTGCAAGGAGATCCAACCAGTCCATCTTAAAGGAAATCAGTCCTGAATATTCATTGGAAGGACTGATGCTGAAGCTGAAACTCCAGTACTTTGGCTACCTGATATGCAGAACTGACTAATTGGAAAATACCCTGATGCTGGGAAAGATTGAAGTTGGGAGGAGAAAGGGGTGACATAGGATGAGATGGTTGGATGTCATCACAGATGTGGTGGGCATAAGTTTGAGTAGTCTCTGGGAATTGGTGATGACAAGGAAGCCTGGTGTGCTGCAGATCCATGGGGTCCCAAAGAGTTAGACACAACTCAGTGACTGAACTGAAGTGAAAAATTATTTTGATTGAATTTTGTTGAAATGTCCACTCAAATGTATTGCTTAATTTTTGTTTTGTGTTGCTTTGTCATTTTAAAAATTATTTTGTAACAAGTCTTTCATTTGGAAACTGTATCTTTGTCAAGTATATGCTTTGCAAATATCATCCTTCACTCACTAACTCATCTTTTTGCTATATTAATGCTGTCTTCTGATAAACAGTAATTGTTGAATTTAAGCCACTACTGTATGGTTCACTTTCTTTATATCCTGTTCTAGACAAGAAATCCACAGTGTCATAAAGGTATTTTTAATATTAACTTATACAATATTTCTAATTTTTGTTATAACATTTTCTCCTTTGTACTGGTTGTTTTTCAAAGTTTATTATGAACAATTTCAATTATAAAGCAAACAAATAATTTTACACTAAATACTTGTAAGTGTTCCACTTAGATTTTCTACATTAACATATTATTATACATTTTATCAAGTACCCATTCATTCAGCTATTTACCCCTGTAATCTATTACTCATCCTCTTCCTTGATACATTTCAAAGTAAATTTCAGACAGCCCAAGACCTTCTCATAGTGCTAATTTGTGTTTAATACTTATTTAACTTTTTCTTGGAGGACACGGCAACCCACTCCAGTATTCTTGCCTAGAGAATCCTGTGGACAGAGGAGCCTGGTAGGCTGCTGCCCATGAGGTCACACAGAGTCGGACATGACTGAAGTGATTTTGCATGCAAGCATGCATTGGACAAGGAAATGGCAACCCACTCCAGTATTCTTGCCTGGAGAATCCCAGGGATGGAGAAGCCTGGTGGGCTACCATCTGTGGGGTTGCACAGAGTCAGACATGACTGAAGTGACTTAGCAGCAGCAGCAGCAGCTTTTTCTTAGAAGGGAAACTTAAGTAAAATGAATAAGTCTGATGTGTTATTCACTGAATTTTGAAAAACTTATACCAGTCTGAAAGTCAAACCTCTATCAAGATGCGAAATATTACCAGAACCTCAGAAAATATCATTTTCCTTTCCTGTCAATCCCCATGCCTAAAACAACTGAGAAAAAATACTGTTCTGATATTTTTAATGTAAATTCGTTTTGCTTATTCTAGAACTTAATGTAAATAGAATTAAATACTATGAATATGCATCATTCAGCAAATCATTTTTTGAAATTCACGTACATTGTTCTGTTGGAGAAGGAAAGGGCAACCCACTCCAGTATTCTTGCTTGGGAAATCCTAGGATAGAGGAGCCTGGTAGGCTACATTCGATGGGGTCATGAAGAGTCGGACATGCTGAGCAACTTTCACTCATACTCACACTACATTGTTCTGTACATTGGTAGTTGTTCCTACAATTGCTAAATAGCAATTTGTCCTGTGAATATGCTACAGTCTACTCTTTCTGTTAATACGGGTCTGCTGGCAATGGCTTTCATCTTCATGCTTGAAAGATACTTTTTCTGGGTATAGAATTGTAGGTTGATTTTTTTCTTTTTTTCTTTTTATTTTGTACTTCAAAGACTCTGTGACAGTCTCTTCAGAATTTCATAATTTCTGACAATGTCTTTTATAACTGGTTTTATTGTTCTTCCATATGTAATATTTTTTCTGCCTGTTTTAAGATTTTTTTCTTTATCATGTAATTTGAATGACAGATTATTATGTGATTTAGTGTAGTTTTCTTCATATTTCTCTTCCTGGGCTTTTCCAAGCATTTTCAGTTTGTACATCTATAGGTTCAGCAAATTTGCAAAATTTTGGTCCATATTTTTTCAGATATCTCTCAGGCCTCCTCCATTTTCCTGTAACTCCAATTATATGCATTTCTTCCTTGACTTTTTATTGTACTTTCATATTTTCCAATTTCTTTTGTTTCCATGTGTTACATTCTTTTTAATTTTTCTGGTCTACTTTCCACTTTACCACTTTTCTTGTCAGTGGATTCTATTCAGTTATTAATTCTTCTATACTGATTATTTAATTTCAAATTGTCTTAAATTTCCATTTTAATTTCTAGAAGCTCTACTTTTTCAGATACTAAAGTTTTTAAAGTTTTTTATCCTACAGATAGGGCTTCCCAGGTGGTTCAGTGGTAAAGAATCTGCCTGCAATGCAGGAGACATGGGTTCAATCCTGGGTCAGGAAGATCCACTGAAGAAGGAAATGTCAACCCACTCCAATATCCTTGCCTGGGAAACCCTGTGGACAGAGTAGCCTGGTGGGCTATAATCCATGGAGAGGCAAAAGAGTCAGACACAACTTAGTGACTAAAACAGCAACAAAAATTTCTACAGATATATTCAAGTTTTTTTTCCTCTATACATAATAAACTGCTGCTGCTGCTGCTAAGTCGCTTTAGTCGTGTCTGACTCTGTGCGACCCCATAGACGGCAGCCCACCAGGCTCCTCTGTCCCTGGGATTCTCCAGGCAAGAATACTGGAATGGGTTGCCATTTCCTTCTCCAGTGCATGAAAGTGAAAAATGAAAGTGAAATCACTCAGTAGCGACCTCATGAACTGCAGCCTACCAGGCTCCTCCGTCCATGAGATTTTCCAGGCAAGAGTACTGGAGTGGTTGCCATTGCCTTCTCCAACATAATAAACTAGTTGTCACATTATCTATTATAAGTTTAATATCTAGAGTTCTCATAAGTAAAAATGTAATTTTTTATTATTTTTACAGGTTTTCCTTCACTGTGACTTCTTAGTTCTTCTAATCTTAATTTTTTAAGTTTTTTTTCTCTTTATTCTCCTTTAAAAATATATAGGTGGGGATTTACCAAGTGTAGGATGATAAACTCCATTTTTACAATATATTGCATTTCCTTCTACCAGGCTCTTGGAGACATGACTAGTCTAGAACCACTTAAAGCAAGTTCACATGAAAAATTCCTTGGACCACAGAGAGATACCATGTACACAAGATATAAATTCATGCCAGAACTAGATATTTATCACAAAGACTCAGGAACAAGATTTTCCCTTTCCTTTTTCACTTTGCTCACATAGAATGAAGGTAGAGTAAATAGCATTGATGTCTTGATCACACCCAAAACTCATCATTCCCATTCATGACATTGCCCTCTTACTCCAAGGAGAGAAATTCCTTCTCTAACCATGGAAAAGTGCTGCTATGTCTTTCAAATGATGTAGAGGGCATGACAATTTACAACTCTAAAAATAATCCTCAATCAGTGATGTATGCGAGTGGGTGTGTAATCCCATTTCCTTGTCTCTCTGAGGAAATTCTGCACCATCTCCCAGGGCTCCCCCGTCATGTTGAGCCACAGTTGCTCTAAGCAGTATTTAGCAGCTTAGCAAAACCCATATGGACCCTTTTACCTACCCTGGCTCATATCCATATGCTCTAGGATTACTTCCTGTCAGTTCGGTTTCCCAGGAAACAAACTTTTTTCTGAGACCCTGAGATTTTAAATAAAAGAGGCTTATTGGGGAGTACCTCTGGGGAATTCCCCAATAGTCCAGTGGTTCGTACTTGGCACGCTCACTCCTGGGGCCCAGGTTTAAACTTTGGCTGAGAACTATGATCCTGCAAGCCATGTGGTGCAGCCAAACAGAGTAATTTTACCATATCTAAAGACTGAACAAGCAGGACTGGGCAGAAAGAAAAGTTGAACCTTAGTGTAATTGCCCCCAGAGACTCCAAAAGACTCCTTGGAAGGTTCTGGAGTTATTGGGTTGGCCAAAAAGAGTTTGTTCTGTTTTTTCCATAAAGTGTTACAGAAAAGCTCAAATGAACTTTTTGGTCAACCCAATAGACCAGCCTTTAGAGATTTTCCACTTTGAAACAAAGATGACACAATCCAGCCATTAGATGTGCGCTACAGTCAGGGAGAGGATGACCTTGCATGAGCAGCTCTCTTCAGCTGAGGGCAAATCTGAAGAGAGCCTCAGGACTCAAGAGTTGGGTCCATCCCACACTCATAGGTGTAATGGAATGAGTGTGTCGTTCTTGAATGGGGACATAGGCCATAGTATAACATCCACTACAGCTGCCAATAAACTGAATGTGTGTGCCAGGTCACTTCAGTTGTGTACAACTCTTGGCAACCCTATGGACTCTAGCCCACCAGGCTCCTCTGTCCATGAGATTCTCCAGGCAAGAACACTGGAGTGGATTGCCATGGCTTCCTCCAGGAGATCTTCCCAACCCAAGGATTATCAAATCTGAGTCTCCTAAATTGGCAGGCAGACTCTTTAACACTAGCAGCACCTGGGAAGCCAGTCAATAAACTGCTTGCACTCAAATCTGACTCTCAAGTAAGCTCCTATGGAAACCAGACCTAAGGCACAGAGCACGTATTACCCTGATGCTCCCTCTGGTGAGTTGTGTTGGTATAGATCTGATTCATCTCTTCTCACATCCATGTAGAAATTCTCTGTTGCTTGTGTTTGAGAAGCCATGGGTCCATGATTCCTGAGATCAGCCAGAGCTAAAGTGGCTGTGATCATCTAGTTTTTCTCTCCTTCATTTCCTCTTAGGTGTTGGCCAAGAAACTCCTTACTTTCTTGTCAGCTATTTGATATTTATAAGGAGTTTTTAGACTCTCGAGAGTCCCTTGGACTGCAAGGAGATCCAACCAGTCCATTCTGAAGATCAGTCCTGGGATTTCTTTGGAAGGAAAGGATACTAAAGCTGAAGCTCCAATACTTTGGCCACCTCATGTGAAGAGTTGACTCATTGGAAAAGACTCTGATGCTGGGAGGGACTGGGGGCAGGAGGAGAAGGGGATGACAGAGGATGAGATGGCTGGATGGCATCACTGACTCGATGGATGTGAGTCTGAGTGAACTCCAGGAGTTGGTGATGGACAGGGAGGCCTGGTGTGCTGCGATTCATGGGGTCACAGAGTCACACACGACTGAGTGACTGAACTGAACTGAACTGAAGGAGTTTTTAAGCATTGTTAAAGGTTTGATTTGAATATCCCAATTTGACATTGCTGGAAATGAGAATCTCTGACAGAAATCCTAAATGAAAGATTTTTAGTAATGCTGCACATCATTTAGTGCTTTCTAATACAAAATCTCTACCAGCTTAAAAAAGAAGGTGCTCCATTTTCCTGACCCAGTGCCAAGAAAAGAAATGATTTTGACCCTTGCTTCTTTATACCACCAAGAAACAATGATCAGATTTCTGAGGAAAGGACATACAGGACTCTGTAAAATTAAGTTATAATTTAGTGTTGAGATAAACCTTTGTGGGGATTATTAAAAAGGTTTAGAATATATGACCTATGTATTTTCTGCAACCAGTATCTTGCAAACAAAGCCCTGAGCTGCAACTGAACAAATATGACTCAGAATATAAAAGTATGCTAATGAATATTATATTTTAAAATATTGTAACATATTTATAAAACAATAGCAGGAAGTCACATTATCAATTTTAGTGTCATCTCTCCTATAGTTCTGCATGCTTTGCAGGTTCTCCTTTATGATTCATTTTTTCAATTAATTATTTGTCTGGGTATGCCAGGTCTTCATTGCAGCATACAGGATCTTTAGTTGTGCCATGAGGGCTCTAGTTCCCTGACCAGGGATTGAACCCAGGCCCCCTGCACTGGGAGCACAGAGTCCACGATACTGGCCCACCAGAGAAGCCCTTATTTTATGATTTAGTGTAAGAGTTGAACCGTTATTTTGCTATCTGTATATCTTTCTCTCTCCATACTCTCTCAGTGTAGGATAAGCAACTTACAAGCTCCAAGTATATGTCCACTGAGTCATAATATAGAGAAAATCAATTAATAATTAAATAAATAAAATTCTATAAAAATATAACTTCAAAAGTATTGGAAAAAATGGTATGAAAAAACAAAATGAATTAGGACGAAATTTTTGATGGCAGATTAGTGATTTGCCTGTTCAATGTTTCCTAGCTTAGAATTTTTTTTCTTTTGTCCTTTAGATTTTAATGCCAATAAATCAGAATGGAAAATTAAATGGTTTAATATACTATTTTTGCCTTGTTCACCTCTAGTTTCCTTTGTTTCTTTGATTCTAATAACTTACTTGCTTTACTAGAAAATATGGAAATATTTTTAGAGCAATAGAATTCTAGTTTCATTATTTAAGTCAATAGCAAGAAGTGCATTTTCTATAAAGAGATTCATTTCATGATGAACTTTTCAGAAATAAGCCTATTATAGTAACCGTAAAACTCATGTGATGACATATCACACATAAAACAAATACTCCTCTTTCCCCGAGTTATTGTAATCATGTACATAAGAGCCTTTCCTCTGAGTGCTCACTATGTACTAGGTGTGCACTATGTACTGCCTCATGCCAGCCTGACTCTCATCCCCTGAGTTATTGACTAGTGCGTATAAGCCTGAACTTGAGGGGTAGTGTGCACAGGAAAGGTTGAGAATTAGAAAAAAATGGCAAAAAGTTGTTAATACTGATGCATTCAGCTGTCAATATCCTTGATTTCAAAGCTGTGTGTTAGAGAGTAGGTGAGTTTCTCCAAGAGGCACTCCTCTCACATTACACACAGACACAGCATCTTCTGCACTGCAGCTTCTCAAAAGGGGCAGTGGACTTTGTTTAACATCTCAAGGCCCTTCCACCAGTTCCAGCTATACATCTAACTTGACTCCTGTGGCCATCTCCTTGTTAAGGACTGATTTTATTTAATAGCATCCAGATTTCATTTAATAACACGAGTGCACATGTGTTCTTGCCAAATGGTGTAAGTGTAGCCCTCGTCAAGAACCTTCTCTCCTCTCTTTGCATGCCTCCCAGAGGTGCTATATCCTCATATGGACTTCACTTTTAAAGGAAAATTGCAGACCCTTCCTGATCTTGCCCCATACCATCTTCACCCAGGACATCTCTTGTGAGGATCTTCTTGGGATCTCACCTACCAATTAGAACCAGGGTGGGGAGTATACCTTCTATGCCTTGATAGAAAGAGACCAAATGCCTTCACATTCCTAACTGCCTGAAACTCTTTACTTCTATGAAATTTCTCAAGTTCTTTAGTCTTCTCTCTTTAGAAGCCTATGGGAATGGTAGGTTGAAGGTCATAGAAAACCCTGGAGAGGGTCTGCAGCTCAGCTTAAGTATTAGAATAAAAGAGGATTCATTAACCACCTATTGTTCTCAGATTTGAAACTTTTGATGAAACTCCAAGGTAATATAAAAAGTGTCCTTTAATAATCAAATAATGGAATAATTATTATTCCATTTTTATTTCCAAGAAAACTGATGTCCAAATGATGAAAGAATATTCCAAGGTCAGTTGATTATCAGCATCTCATATGGTCTCCACTTCAACAAACTTCAGGCTTTCAGTCACATTAAATTTCAGTAAAAAAATGTTTAAAAAGCGGTATGAACAGCAAGCATTCACAAATAAATATTTGTTGCAGGCAGCCAATTACTGGGCTTCCCTGTGGCTCAGATGGTCAAGAATC
>SJYC01120276.1:0-17110 GCA_006408675.1 Madoqua kirkii
TTGATTATTTTAGTAAATATTTATTGTGTCTACTACATCCCCTGGTATGGTACTTGGTGTGCATGCATGCTGAGTCGTGTCCAAATCCTTGTGACCCAATGGACTATAGCCTGCCAGGCTCCACTGTCCATGGAATTTTCCAAGCAAGGATACTGGAATGGATTGCCATTTCCTATTCCAAGAGGTACTGGGTGTATTTAATATTTAATTGAATATTTTATGATTCATAAAGGAAAGTGTTGATTCTTATGAGCACTACATCTGGAGCTTTCTGATAACATTACTCTTTATCACATAATAATAATACTTATATTGATTGCACTAATCCTCTTTTTGGGAAGGATTGAGTGGAGCATTTAACTTGCCCCATGTCTAACTCTTGCTGAGCCAAAGGATGCCTGTGTAAATAGGTAGTTAATAGAGACTTCATGGAATACAAAAGTTTATGGAAACCTAAAGGTTTTCTTTTCCCCTCTAATGAGGCAAGAATATTAAGATTCTAATATCTTAGACAAAAGGAATATGTGAAGCATGATGTTCTAATCGCACAGTTCATAGAGACCAATACCAAAAGCACAAGTGGATTATATGATTAGGCTATTGCTTATACTCTATGCCAAAAACCTCAAATTCAAACACCTCTATTGCCAGCCTAGTTTATCTTCCTTCTGATCTAAAAAGAAAATGTGAAGTGAAATCCCCATCAAAAAGGTACTTTTTGCATCACAAAACAAAACCCTCCAAAGCTGAAACAATTTGAACAGCACAACAACAAATATGTAAATTGGTGTTGGATTATAACCCAAGGTATAATTATCCATGAGCCCATACTGGTATTTTTTAAATGATTGAACAAATAATATCCCTTCTAGATTTCCAAATATGTATGTAGATATTCTGCTCTCAAGGAAGTGGGGCATTAACCCCCTACTAATTAAGTACATGGACTGGGCAGTGGCTTCCTTCCAGTGAGTGCGGTGTAGACATGGGGGTGGGAGTACCTTTATGGTGGAGGAATCTGGCAAACACTACCCGTCTTAATCTGGCAAGTGACTGAGATTGACAACAGTGAGAAGTCGTGTTGATAGTATGGACCTTTGACAAGATGTGAAAAAAAAAACAACAACACTTTATATCTGTGCTTTTCCTCCTCAAAACTAAACCTCAGTCTAAGACTCTCCTGGTCATCCAGTGGTTAAGACTTCGCACTCCCAATGCAGGCAGCCCAGGTTTGATCCCTCATCAGGGAAATAGATCTGACATGCCACAACTAAGACCCAATGCTGCGTTCCCTCACCTCCCCCTTCAAAAAATCAAACAAACAAAAACTCAACCTCAGTCTAATCACGAAAAAAATCAGAAAATTCTTACTGAGGGACACTCTACAAAATAGTTGACCATTACTCTTCAAAACTGTCAAGTTTACCCTAAATAAGGAAACCCTGGAAAACTGTCGTAGCCACAAGCCTACGGAGACATGACAATTAAATGAAATGTGTCACCCTTGAAGGGATACTGGAACAGAAAAGGTTTCTTTTTATTTAAATACCAAGGAAAAAATAAATCTAAAATATTATTTATTATTTTTTAAAGTCTGCAGTTTTCTCCAGAAAGAAAGTGCCCCTCTGCTGAGCCCTAACAGAACAGTGGAGTTGTGCCTCTTAAGTTAACCCATCCACATGATACATGAACTGGCAGGAATTCCATCTTCCATAATCAGCCTCACTCTGACAAGTGAGAGTACCACAGAAGGAGTTAGGACCCAAGAAGATTTTTGTTGTTGTTTGCTGCTATTTTAACAAAGGAAAGAAAAGGAAAATTATTTGACTTATGAAAAACAGGACTATTACATCCTGTTCTGAGATGAATGACAAAGTTAGGGGAAATGCTGTCTAGCTAAAGGGATGCCAGTAGAATCTTGATGCATTATTCACTACAGAAATCAAAAGCAGGCATAGATTGATGGGCGATGTGAAATCTGACCCAGCAGAAGAGCTGTGGTCAGCACCAGAAAAATCATTCACCTCCTGTATGAGGTGCAGGAGACAAGGGATGAGACAACAGGTCAGGATACAGGGCAACCAACCAGGGCAAATAAAGTACCTGAATACAAAGCTTGACAAGGGAAAATGGTCCAGAATACAAGGCATGGATAAGCAGGACTTTTGACAACTCATCACTGTTTAGATTCTGCCAGCTTGGTGTTCAGGGTTTTCATATTGGCTGATTTCAAAGTCGGAGAACAGCAGAAATCAGTATGACACCAGAATGTGAATTACAGACATCACACACTTTTTACGATTAAGTCTCATGATGAGAGGCTAGGGAAAGAAAGGACCATTCTCGCTTCTAATTTAGCAAATATTCAGTTGCTGTGGTTGTGTACAAATGGCTTCAGTAAAATCTCATCATTCTCTCTTGTGTACACCTCCACCCTCCCCTCCAAGTGTGATGTGTGCAATTTGGACAAATTAGAAGCTAAGGTTGTCTTCAAGAAGTGAGGGCTTTATGGTTTGTTTTCCCCTCTTCTAAATTCTGTCAGATTCACTTTCACTGATTCGTCATTTCTACAGTGATTCAATCTCTATCTTCAATACCTAGTCTATTGATGAAGACAAACATTGATAGAAAATATAGAAACATGAGTTGAATAATTTTATGTAGTTCGGTCTAATGTAATTAAAAAACTGACAGTAAATTCAAAATGAAAACTAGGTTAGGTCTATTCTGAGGGTAATGGCTGCTGGAGATCTCAGTGGAGAAGATTTGTAAAATGATGTTAGTCTTTGGTGAAATAAGATTGTACAGTCAAGCGGCCATACCTGCTATGGATGTGAGCAGAGCAAGTGAAAGCACTTGAGTTACAATTTACAATAACTGTGTTACAATACAGTACAATTCTTTAGCAATTTACACTTGCTAAAATAAGGAAAATATTTAAAATTCATGCTTAAAACTTAGATTCTCATTTTTCATCTTTTTTTTTCAGAGTTTAGACCACTATTTAAACATTGACTAAATTTATGGTCCTAAACATTCCTAATAAACCACACTGTTGATGTACGATACTATATATGTACTAAAGCATCATAATGGAGCCACACACAATGACATGTTAGACCAAGTCTTGGTAAAACAAATTATCTCTTCTTTTATTCCAAATGCATGTACAGTACAGCATGTAATGGTAATTGCTTAGAGTGATGTAGGGTAGGGAATATTTACAGAATTTTTTTTTCACTTTGCATTATAGATGTTTGAGGTAAAAACATGAAACACACCATGGATCCGTTAGCTTTATACCCAATTTTTCAAACTGGATTGGCTTGATTGCTACATTACAAATAATGCACATCAATATCTGTTTCCTCTTCCCTCCTCCATCTCCCCTCAACTGTTAAAAATTTTAGATAACTATTAATTATATAACTGGTTAATTCAAATCAGATGAAGTACATTTGCTGCTGCTGCTGCTGCTAAGTCATTTCAGTTGTGTCCGACTCTGTGGGACCCCAGAGACAGCAGCCCACCAGGCTCCCCTGTCCCTGGAATTCTCCAGGCAAGAACACTGGAGTGGGTTGCCATTTCCTTCTCCAATGCCAGAAAGTGAAAAGTGAAAGTGAAGTTGCTCAGTCATGTCCAACTCTTAGCAACCCCATAGACTGCAGCCTACCAGGCTCCTCCGTCCATGGGATTTTCCAGGCAAAAGTACTGGAGTGGGTTGCCATTGCCTTCTCCGGTACATTTGCTACCTAATAATAAAGCAGAAACAATTAGCCTTCAAATCAAAAACACTCAGCCACAAATGAATCTATACAGCTCATTGGGTGTTCACCACCATGGAACAAATCCTGTAGTTCGTATTCATTCTCTGACCAAAACTCTGTGGGTCTACCTTTGCTTTCTACCAATCTAGCAGGGATTTTCATCAAAATATCAATGATTAATTAAGCTCATTTATATATTATTTACATAATGCTGCTTACTGTAATTTTTTAAAACCCCATTAAGACAGCAAGGGCATTACAAATGAATAACATATACAATATTGGAGTGGGTAGCCATTCCCTTCTCCAGGGGATCTTTCTGACCCAGGGACTGACCCTGAATCTCCTGTGGCTCTTGCATTGCAGGCATATTCTTTACCACTGTGCCACCTAGGAAGCACAGATACAATTCAGCTTAGGTTTATCTTGAAGCCAGGCTTCAACAGTAAATGAACCATGAAGTTCCAGATGTTCAAGATGGATTTAGAAATGGCAGCAGAGACAGAGATCAAATTCCCAACAGCTGTTGGATCATCAAAAAAACACGAGAGTTCTAGAAAAACATACTTCTGCTTTATTGACTACGCCAAAGCCTTTGACTGTGTGGATCACAGTAAACTGTGAGAAATTCTTAAACAGATAGGCATATCAGACCACCTTACCTCCCTCCTTGAGATATCTCTATGCAGATCAAGAAGAAACAGTCAGAACTGGACATGGAACTACAGAGTGGTTCCAAATCAGGAAAGCAGTAGGTCAAGGCTATAAATTGTCATCCTGCTTTGTTAACTTATATGGAGAGTACATTATATGAAATCCCAGGCTGAATGAAGCACAAATTGGAATTAAGATTGCCAGAAAAAATATCAATAACCTCAGATATGCAGATGACACCACCCTTATGGCAGAAAACAAAGAAGAGCTAAAGAACCTCTTGATGAAAATGAAAGAAAGAGGAGGGTGGAAACTGCTGGCTTAAAATTCAACATTCAGAAAACTAAGATCATGACACTCTGTCCCATCATTTCATGGCAAATAGATGGAGAAATAATGGAAACAGAGGCAGATTTTAATTTTTTGCTCTCCAAAATCAGTGCAGATGGTGACTGCAGCCATGAAATTAAAAGACATTTGCTCCTTGGAATAAAAGCTGTGACAAACCTAGACATATTAAAAAGCAAAGACATTACTTTGCCAACAAAAGTCCGTCTAATCAAAGCTATGGTTTTTCCAGTAGTCCATGTGAGAGTTGTACTATAAAGAAAGCTGAGTGCCGATGCTTTTGAACTGTGGTGTTGGAGAAGACTTGAGAGTCCCTTGGACTGCAAGGAGATCCAACCAGTCCACCCTAAAGGAGATCAGTCCTGAATATTCATTGGAAGGACTAATGCTAAAGCTGAAACTCGATTACTTTGGGTACCTAATGTGAAGAACTCACTCACTTGAAAAGACCTTGATGCTAAGAAAGATTGACAGTGGGAGAAGAAGGGGAAGACAGAGGATGAGATTGTTGGATGGCATCACTGACTCAATGGACATGAGTTTGAGCAAGCTCTGAGAGTTGGTGATGAACAGGGAGGCCTGGTGTGCTGCAGTCTGTGGGGTCACAAAGAGTTGGACATGACTGAGCAACTGAACTGAACTGGTAGATTCCTGATGTGGGTATGTCTGTTACTTTGAATCTCTTTCCACTCTGCTAATTTCTTCTACTGCTCTCTCTTGAGTTTTTGTTGGTCATCTTTCATATACCAGGATGACACATACTTTTCCACATGAACTGAGCATATTCTTGGGCTGCTGCTGCTGCTGCTAAGTCATTTCAGTCGTGTCCGACTCTGTGGGACCCCAGAGACAGCAGCCCACCAGGCTCCCCTGTCCCTGGGATTCTCCAGGCAAGAACACTGGAGTGGGTTGCCATTTCCTTCTCCAATGCATGAAAGTGAAAAGTGAAAATGAAGCTGTTCAGTTGTGCCATTTCCTTTACTATCAATATATCAACTACAGACAAATATCCAAAACCCTCTATTACTTACAGTCTTCCAAGTCAAATTCTTCCAGTGTACATTCTGCTAGGTTGTACGTGGAGCATGTCTGCATGTGTGCTCAATCGTGTCTGACTCTTCGTAATCCTATGGTCTGTATATGTCCAGGTTCCTCTGTCCATAGGATTCTCTCCACAAGAATAATGGAGTGGGAGGCCTCCATTCAGTTCAGTTCAGTCGCTCAGTCGTGTAAAACTCTTTGAGATCCCATGAATCGCAGCACGCCAGGCCTCCCTGTCCATCACCAACTCCCTGTTCACTCAGACTCACATCCATCGAGTCAGTGATGCCATCCAGCCATCTCATCCTCTGTCGTCCCCTTCTCCTCCTGCCCCCAATCCCTCCCAGCATCAAAGTCTTTTCCAATGAGTCAATTTTTCGCATGAGGTGGCCAAAGTACTGGAGTTTCGGCTTTAGCATCATTCCTTTCAAAAAAATCCTAGGGTTGGTCTCCTTCAGAATGGATTGGTTGAAACTCCTTGCAGTCCAAGGGACTCTCAAGAGTCTTCTCCAACACCACA
This sequence comes from Madoqua kirkii, assembly GCA_006408675.1. Lineage (NCBI taxonomy): Eukaryota > Metazoa > Chordata > Mammalia > Artiodactyla > Bovidae > Madoqua > Madoqua kirkii. Next base: position 6,331 of record SJYC01120276.1, read on the forward strand.
GTTCAAAAGCATCAACTCTTCAGTGCTCAGTTTTCTTCACAGTCCAACTCTCACATCCATACATGACCACAGGAAAAACCATAGCCTTGACTAGCCTTACCTTAGTTGGCAAAGTAATGCCTCTGCTTTTGAATATGTTATCTAGGTTGGTCATAATTTTTCTTCCAAGGAGTAAGCATCTTTTAATTTCATGGCTGCAATCACCATCTGCAGTGATTTTGGAGCCCCCCAAAATAAAGTCTGACACTGTTTCCACTGTTTCCATTAGTAGTAGTTTAATATTTAAAATTTTGTTTCTCCTTTTTTATTATGGCTACAAATGGTGGACAGACTTTACACTAGCAGGAATATCTCTTCTAAATGAAATAATAGAAGAATATACCTTCTAAATGAAATCTGGGATTTCATTTGATCTCTAGCAAATGATTATTGATTAGTGATCTGTAGCAATATCACTGGAGAAGGCAATGGCACCCCACTCCAGTACTCTTGCCTGGGAAATCTCATGGAGAGAAGAGCCTGGTGGGCTGCAGTCCATGGGATCATGAAGAGTCGGACACGACTGAGCGACTTCACTTTCACTTTTCACTTTCACTTTTCACTTTCATGCATTGAAGAAGGAATTGGCAACCCACTCCAGTGTTCTTGCCTGGAGAATCCCAGGGATGGGGGAGCCTGGTTGGCTGCCATCTATGGGGTTGCAGAGTTAGACATGACTGAAGCAACTTAACAGCAGCAGCAATATTAAGTAACATGTTACCTCAAAATTCTCTAGGCTAATAACTGACCATCTGAAAGTTTCCTTCTGGTTTAAAAACATCTTTGGAGGGAGGTCCAAGAGGGAAGGGATATAGATAGACGTATATCAGTGAAGAGTGAAGCTGATTCACTTCATTGTACAGCAAAAACTAACACAACATTGTAAAGCAATTATGCTCCAATTAATATATATATATATATAATCCTTGCTAGACTCTGGAGATTTAGGCATAAAAGACATAGCCTCTTGTGACACTGAAAACCCCATTAAAGGAAATAAGTACCAAATTATAAAGTTTTGCCAACAAGAAAGTTATGAAAAAAGTTAGAATATTTCCTTCAAAACTTGGTTTAAAGAATAATCACTTTTTGTGCCTCTTGAAAATGCAGCTTCTACATACCCCAGAATTAGAAGGCTACAGATTTGGATTCTTTCATCTATCTGTCTAAAGCCTACTCAGTCCATATAATAATGGTATTTGATATCAAATACTGTTCTTATATAATATATGTATAAACTGCCATTAAAAACATTGATGTTTTTATTAATCTGTATCACACAATCCAAGTACAAGCAGTATCTATGGTATGTTGGTGCTACATTAAGTCAGGTCCTTCAACCACTGTGACCCCAAAAAACATTTTAAGAGGATATCTTCTATGAGTACTTTTTATAGGAATAGTGAAGTGGCCTCCAGAACAAGAAGTCTGTATTTTTTAAATTAACTTATTTTTTATTGAAGGATAATTGCTTTTACAGAATTTTGCTGTTTTCTGTCAAACCTTAACATGAATCAGCCATAGGTATACATATATCCCCTCCCTTTTTAATCTCCCTCCCATCTCCCTGCCCATCCCACCCCTCTAGGTTGATACAGAACTCTTGTATGAGTTTCCTGAGCCATATAGCAAATTCTTGTTGGCTATTTATTTTACACATGGTAATGTAAATTTTCATGTTACTCTTTCCATACAGCTCTCCCTCTCCTCCCCTCTCCCCATGTCCATAAGTTTATTGTGTATGTCTGTTTCTCCACTGTTGCCCTGTCAATAAATTCTTCAGGACCATTTTTCTAGATTCTGTATATATGTGTTAGAATATGATATTTATCTTTCTTTTTCTGACTTACTCCACTCTGTATAATAGGCTCTAGGCTCACCCACCTCATTAGAATTGACTCAAGTGTGTTCCTCTTTATGGCTGAGTAATATTCCAGTGTGTACATGTACCACAATTTCTTTATCCATTCATCTGTTAATGGACATCTAGGTTGCTTCCACGTTCCAGCTATTGTAAATAGTGCTGTAGTGAACAATGGGATACAGGTATATTTTTCATTTTTGATTTCCTCAAGGTATATGCCGAGGAGTGAGATTGTTGAGTCATATGGTGGTTTTATTCCTAGTTTTTTTTTAAGGAATCTCCATACCTTCTTCCATAGTGGCTGTATCAATTTACATTCCCACCAACAGTGCAAGAGCGTTCCCTTTTCTTCACACCCTCTCCAGCCTTTATTGTTTGTAGGCTTTTTTATGATGGCCATTCTGACTGGTGTGAGGTGATATCTCCTTGTGGTTTTGATTTGCATTTCTCTAATAATGAACAATATTAAGCAGCTTTTCATGTGTTTGTTAGCCATCCATATGTCTTCTTCCAAGAAATATCTGTTTAGCTTGTTTTCCCACTTTTTGATTGAGTTGTTTTTCTGGTATTGAGTTGTATAAGCTACTTGTGTATTTTAGAAGTTAATCTTTTGTCAGTTGTTTTATTTGCTATTATTTTCTCCCATTCTGAGGGTTGTCTTTTTTCACCTTGCTCCTAGTTTCCTTTGCTGTGCAAAATCTTTTAAGTTGAATCAGGTCTCACTTGTTTACTTTTGCTTTTATTTCCATTATTCTAGGAGGTGGGTCAAAGAGGATCTCGCCTTGATTTAGGTCATCAAGTGTTCTGCCTATGTTTTCCACTAAGAGTTTTATAGTTTCTGGTCTTACATTTAGGTCTTTAATCCATTTTGAGTTTATCTTCATGTAAGGTGTTAGGAAGTGTTCTAATTTCATTCATTTACATGTAGCTGTCCAGTTTTCCAAGTACCATTTATTGAAAAGACTCTTTGTCCCATTGTATATTCTTGCCTCCTTTGTCAGAAATAAGGTACCTATAGGTGCATGGGTATATTTCTGAGCTTTCTATCTTGTTCCATTGGTCTATATTTCTGTTTTTGTGCCACTACCATACTGCCTTGATGATTGTAGTTTTGTAGTATAATCTGAAGTCAGGAATGTTGATTCCTCCAGCTCCATTCTTCTTTCTCAAGATTGCTAAGGTTATTCAAGGTCTTTTGTGTTTCCATATGAATGGTGAAACTTTTTGTTCTAATTCTGTGAAAAATTTCATTGGTAATTTGATAGGGATCCCAGTGAATCTGTAGATTGCATTTAATAGCATAATCATATTCAGAATGTTGATTCTTCCTACCCAGGAACATGGACTATCTCTACATCTGTTTATGTCATCTTTGATTTCTTTCATTTAGTGTCTTATAATTTTCTGTGTACAGTTCTTTTGTCTCCTTAGGTAAGTTTATTCCCAAATATATAATTCTTTTCATTACAATGGTGAATGAAAATGATTCCTTAATTTCTCTGATTTTTCATTGTTAGTATATACAAATGCAAGTGATTTCTGTGTACTGATTTTGTATCCTGCAACTTTTCTAAATTCACTGATTAGTTCTAGTAATTTTCTGATACTATCTTTAGCATTTTCTATATACAGTATCATACCATCTGCAAAGAGTAAGACCTTTACTTCTTTTCTCATCTGTATCGCTTTTAATTTTTTTTCTTCTCTGATTGCTGAAGCTAGGATTTCCAGAACTATGTTGAATAATAGTGGCAAAAGTGGACACCCTTGTCTTTGTCCTGATCTTAGGGTGAATGCTTCAAGTTTTTCACCATTGAGAATCGTGTTTGCTGTAGACATCATATATGCCTCTACTGTGTTGTGGTAAGTTGCTTCTGTGTCCATTTTTTAGAGTTTTAATCATAAATGGGTGCTGAATTATGTCAAAGTCTTTTTCTGCATCTCTTGAGATGATCCTATGGTTTTTATCTTTAAGTTTGTTAATATGGTGTATCACACTGATTGATTTGCATATATTGAAGAGTCCTTGTATTCTTGAAATGAACCCAACTTGGTCATGGTATATGAGCTTTTTGATGAGTTGCTGAAATCTTTTTGCTAAAATGTTGTTGAGGATTTTTGCATCTATGTTCATCGTGATATTGGCCTATAGTTTTCATCCTTTGTGTTGTCTTTGTTTGGTTTTGGTGTCAGAGTGACAATGGCCTCATAGAATGAGTTTGGAAGTGTTCCTTCCTCTACAATTTTTGAAAGGGTTTTAGAAGGATAGGCATTAGCTCTTCTATAAATGTTTGATAGAATTCTCCTATGAAGCCATCTGGTCCTGGGCTTTTGTTTTTTAGATTTTTGATCATAGCTTCAATTTCAGTACTTGAAATTGGGTTGTTCATAATTTCTATTTCTTCCTGGTTCAGTCTTGGAAGATTGAACTTTTCTAAGAATATGTCCATTTCTTCTAGGTTATCTATTTTAGTGCCATATAGTTGTTCGTAATAGTCTCATACAATTCTTTGTATTTCTGCAATGTCTGATGTAACCTCTCATTTTTCATTTCTAATTTTGTTGAATTGATTCTTCTCTTTTTTTCTTGATGAGTCTGGCTAAAGGTTTTTCAGTTTTATCTTTTTAAAGAACCAGCTTTTAGCTTTATTAATCTTTTCTATTGTTTTTTTTATTTATATCTGCTCAGATCTATATGATTTCTTTCCTTTTAACACTGGAGTTGTTTCGTTCTTCTTTATTCAGTTGTTTTAGGTGTAAAGTTAGATTGTCTCTTCAATATTTTTCTTGTTTCTTGAGGCAAGATTGTATTGCTATAAACTTTCCTCTTAGAACTGCTTTGGCTGCACCCTGTAGGTTTTAGAGTTGTTGTGTTTTCATTGTCATTTGTTTCTAGAAATTTTTTGATTTCCCTTTTGATTTTTTCAGTAACCTGTTGGTTATTTAGAAAGGTCTTTTTTTAATCTCCATGTGTTTGTGCTTATTACAGTTTTTTCCTTGTAATTGATATCTAGTCTCACAGCATTGTGATCACAGAAGATGCTTGATACAATTTCAATTTTCTTAAATTTCTTGAGATTTTATTTGTGACCCAAGATGGGATCTATCCTGGAGTATGTCCCATGTGCATTTGAGAAGAAGCTGTGTTCTGCTTTTGGATGGAATGTCCTGAAGATATCAATGAGATCCACCTTATCTAATGTATCATCTAAAACTTGTGTTTCCTTATTAATTTTCTGTTTTCATGATCTGTCCATTGGTGTGAGTGGGGTGTTAAAGCCTCCTACTATTATTGCATTACTGTCAATTTCTCCTTTTATGTCTGTTAGTGTTTTTCTTATGTATTGAGGTGGTCCTATGTTGGGTGCATAGCTATTTACAATTGTTATGTCTTCCTCTTAGATTGATCCCTTGATCATTTTGTAGCGTTCTTCCTTATCTCTTATAATCTTTATTTTAAGGTCTATTTTGTTTTTGTTCATAATTTCTATTTCTTCCTGGTTCAGTCTTGGAAGATTGAACTTTTCTAAGAATATGTCCATTTCTTCTAGGTTATCTATTTTAGTGCCATATAGTTGTTCGTAATAGTCTCATACAATTCTTTGTATTTCTGCAATGTCTGATGTAACCTCTCATTTTTCATTTCTAATTTTGTTGAATTGATTCTTCTCTTTTTTTCTTGATGAGTCTGGCTAAAGGTTTTTCAGTTTTATCTTTTTAAAGAACCAGCTTTTAGCTTTATTAATCTTTTCTATTGTTTTTTTCATTTATATCTGCTCAGATCTATATGATTTCTTTCCTTTTAACACTGGAGTTGTTTCGTTCTTCTTTATTCAGTTGTTTTAGGTGTAAAGTTAGATTGTCTCTTCAATATTTTTCTTGTTTCTTGAGGCAAGATTGTATTGCTATAAACTTTCCTCTTAGAACTGCTTTGGCTGCACCCTGTAGGTTTTAGAGTTGTTGTGTTTTCATTGTCATTTGTTTCTAGAAATTTTTTGATTTCCCTTTTGATTTTTTCAGTAACCTGTTGGTTATTTAGAAAGGTCTTTTTTTAATCTCCATGTGTTTGTGCTTATTACAGTTTTTTCCTTGTAATTGATATCTAGTCTCACAGCATTGTGATCACAGAAGATGCTTGATACAATTTCAATTTTCTTAAATTTCTTGAGATTTTATTTGTGACCCAAGATGGGATCTATCCTGGAGTATGTCCCATGTGCATTTGAGAAGAAGCTGTGTTCTGCTTTTGGATGGAATGTCCTGAAGATATCAATGAGATCCACCTTATCTAATGTATCATCTAAAACTTGTGTTTCCTTATTAATTTTCTGTTTTCATGATCTGTCCATTGGTGTGAGTGGGGTGTTAAAGCCTCCTACTATTATTGCATTACTGTCAATTTCTCCTTTTATGTCTGTTAGTGTTTTTCTTATGTATTGAGGTGGTCCTATGTTGGGTGCATAGCTATTTACAATTGTTATGTCTTCCTCTTAGATTGATCCCTTGATCATTTTGTAGCGTTCTTCCTTATCTCTTATAATCTTTATTTTAAGGTCTATTTTGTTTGATATGAGGATTGCTACTCCAGCTTTCTTTTGCTTCCCATTTGCATGGGATGTATTTTTCCATCTTCTCACTTTCAGTCTATATGTGTCTTTAGGTCTGAAGTGGGTTTCTAGTAGACAGCATATGTATCTTTGGGTCTTGTTTTTGTATCCATTCAGCCAGTCTGTGTCTTTTGATTGGAGCATTTAATCCATTTACATTTAAAGTAATTATTTTTATATATGTTCCTACTGACATTTTCTTAATTGTTTGAGGTTGATTTTGTAGATCTTTCCTCTTCTCTTGTATTTCTTGACTATAAAATTCCCTTAACATTTGTTGTAAAGCTGGCTTGGTGTTACTTAATTCTCTTAACTTTTGCTTGTGAAAGCTTTTTATTTATCCATCAGTTTTGAATGAGATCCTTGCTGGGTACAGTAATCTTGGTTGTAGATTTTTCCCTTTCAGTACTTTAACTATATCCTGCCATTCACATCTGGCCCTCAGAGTTTCTGCTGAAAGATCAGCTGTTAACTGTATGGGGTTTCCCTTGTATGTTACTTGCTGCTTCTCCCTTGCTGTTTTTAATATTCTTTCTTTGTGTTTAGTCTTTGTTAGTTTGATTAATCTGTGTCTTGGTGTGTTTCTCCTTGGGTTAATCCTGTATGGGCCTCTTTGCTCCTCTTAACTTGATTGACTATTTCCTTTTCCATGTTGTTGAAATTTTCAATTATAATCTCTTCAAAATTTTTCTTATACCCTTTCTTTTTCACTTCTTCTGGGGCCCCTGTAATTTGAATGTTGGTATATTTGATATTGTACCAGAGGTCTCTGAGACTATCCTCAGTTCTTTTCATTCTTTTTCTTTTAATTTATTTATTTTAATTGGAGGCTAATTAATTTACAATATTACAGTGATTTTTGCCATACACTGACATGAATCAGCCATGGGTGTACATGTGTTACCCATTCTGAACCCCACTCCCACCTCCCTCCCCATCCCATTGCTTTATTCCACTCTTCAGAAGTTATTTCCATCATTTTATCTTCCAGCTCATGCATTTGTTCTTCTGCTTCAGATATTCTGCTACTGATTCCTTCCAGAGTATTTCTAATTTCAGTAATAGTCTGTCTCTGTATGTTTCTTCTTTAATTCTTCTAGGTCTTTCTTAATTGATTTTTTCATTTTCCCTGTTTTGTTTTCAAGGTTTTTTATCATCTCTTCTATCATTATTCTGAATTATTTTTCAGGAAGTGTGGCTACTTCCCCTTCCTTTATTTGGACTTCTGTGTTTCTAATTTTTCCCTTCATTTGTATAGGAAATTTCTCTGCCTTTTTATTTTTGTTTAAACTTAGTATATTTGAGTTTTTATTTTCCTATACTTTAAAGGGAAAAATCTGCCTAGTTGATAATGTGGATAGTGCTTGTGGGAAGGTTTTGGGTCTTCTTCCTTAGCCACACTGCCTCTGGGTTTCCAATGTGATTTTATTTCCACCTCTGCATGTGGGTTGTCCGGTGGGGTTTCCTCTTTAGGCTACCCTGAAGGACTTGGGTTTGCCTCTATGAGGACCAGGTGTGGAGGTGGTGCAGCTGCTTGTCACAGGGGTTCTGGCAGCACCAGGTGCTCAGAGGGTTTGGCAGCTAGGATAGCAGGAAATATAGTGCTCTAGAAGGGTATGGCAACCAGTATTGGCCAATATGCTCCAGCATTCTTGTGTAGAAAACTTGGCTCTTTGACAGAGAAGCCTGGCAGGCCACAGTCTACAGTGCCAGAGTTGGGCACTACCAAAGTGACCTTGTGCACATAGATGCAAGACTTTTTTTGCCTGTGGCAGCTCTGCCCCAGTGAGAGTTGAGCATGAAGGTGGTGCAATTGCTTGGGTTTCAGGGATCCTGGTGGCACAATGTGCACAGGGACACGTACTGCCTCTGCTACAGGAGTTATGGCCCTATCAGTCTTTTTTGATCCTCTTGTAGCTGGCTATCAGAAGGCCTGTTTGGCTAGTCTTTCTCCATAGCCCCACCCATTCAGGCACCTAGAGGGCTCCCTTGCCTGGGGCCCTTGCCTGTTTTTCGGTACATCAGGCACATAGAGGGGCTCCCCTGGCTGGGCTCCTATTCTGTAGATCAGTGCATGAGCCACTTAAAGGAGGACCCTGGATGGGGTTCTGCTCTAAAGTTCAGTGCATTAGGCATTTGATGGGCCAGTGTCTCTTGTCCAGCTGCTGATGCTGGTGTGTTCACAGAGAGAGGCTATGGTGATGTCTCCACCCTCTATGCATGACTCAGCAGTATTGCCTTGTTTCCATGGCTGCTTGGCTTTCCTCCACCATCATTTCCCACCATGATCTCCTCCTTCACATCCCCTCAATCTGTCTTTCTGCAGTCAACAGCAGTCCTTGCCCTGGGATTGCTCCACAATCCCTAAACTCCAGCTGCCAGCTGTTGTGCCTTCCAGGGGACCAGTGTTCCTGTCCAGGGTATGTATGGTTGTGGCAAGGACTGACTGATTCTCATTCCATTTCAGTTCAATTCAATCGCTCAGCCATGTCCAGCTCTTTGCAACCCAATGAACCACAGCAAGCCAGGCTTCCCCATCACCAACTCCTGGAGTCCACCCAAAGCCATGTCCATTGAGTTGGTGATGCCATCCAATCATCTCATCTTCTGTCATCCTCTTCTCCTCCTGCCCTCAGTCTTTCCCAGCATCAGGGTCTTTTCAAATGAGTCAGCTCTTTGCACCAGGTGTCCAAAGTATTGGAGTTTCAGCTTCAACATCAGTCCTTCCAGTGAATACCCAGGACTGATCTCCTTTAGGATGGACTGGTTGGATCTCCTTGCAGTCCAAGGGACTCTCAAGAGTCTTCTCCAACACCACAGTTCAAAACCATCTTTCTTCGGCACTCAGCTTTCTTTATAGTCCAACTCTCACATCCATAAATGATCAATGGAAAAACCATGGCCTTGATTAGATGGACCTTTGTTGGCAAAGTAATGTCTCTGCTCTTTAATATGCTATATGGTTTGGTCATAACTTTCCTTCTAAGGAGCAAGCATCTTTTAATTTCATGACTGCAGTCACCATCTGCAGTGACTTTGGAGCCCCCCAAAAATAAAGTCAGCCACTGTTTCCACTGTTTCTGCATCTATTTGCCATGAAGTGATGGGACTGGATGCCATGATCTTCATTTTCTGAATGTTAAGGTTTAAGCCAATTTTTTCACTCTCTTCTTTCACTTTCATCAAGAGGCTCTTTAGTTCCTATCTCTTTCTGCCATAAGGGTGGTGTCATCTGCATATCTGAGGTTATTGATATTTTTCCCAGCACTCTTGATTTCAGCTTGTGCTTCCTCCAGCCCAGCATTTCTCATGATGTACTCTGCATAGAAGTTAAATTGGAACCAGTCTGTTGTTCCACATCCCATTCTAACTGTTGCTTCCTGACTTGCATATAGGTTTCCCAACAGGCAGGTCAGGTGGTCTGGTATTCCCATCTCTCTCAGAATTTTCCACAATTTATTGTGATCTGCACAGTCAAAGGCTTTGGCATAGTCAAGAAAGCAGAAATAGATGTTTTTCTGGAACTCTCTTGCTTTCTCAATGATCCAGTGGATGTTGGCAAGTTGATTTCTGGTTCCTCTGCCTTTTCTAAAACCAGCTTGAATATCTGGAAGGTCACAGTTCACGTACTGCTGAAGCCTGGCTTGGAGAATTTTGAGCATTATTTTACTAATGTGTGAGATGAGTGCAATTGTTTGGTAGTTTGAGCATTCTTTGGCATTGCCTTTCTTTGGGATTGGAATGAAAACTGACCTTTTCCAGTCCTGTGGCCGCTGCTGAGTTTTCCAAATCCGCTGCCACAGATGAGCTCTTTCACTCTCAGCCTTGAATGTTTCTCCTCTGACCCAGACAGTTGCTCCAATGTGGAGATCAGACCCTTGCTTCAGTTTTCCCACCCACCAAGGGCAGATCCAGCCCTACTATCACTCCTATTGTTTCCCCTATTTCCTTTGCCCTACCAAGTTTTGCATGATTCTGTATATTTTTTTCCAATGATCAGGTACTCCTGTCCACTCTCAACTATTGTTCTGCATGCTCTTCTGCGTTTGAAGTTGTATTCCTGATGTATTCATGAAGAGAGATGTATTCCACATCCTCCTACTCCTCTGTCATTTTGTTCTCACGAAGAAGTCTGTACTTTAATATATTTCTTCCTATCTTGTTTCAGGTGATCCTTGTGTCAACTGAAAAAAAAAAAAAGCAAAATGCACAACCTAGACTTTGAGAATTTTGTTTTATTCACCAGACAACACCGAGGACTTAAGCCCGG
>SJYC01120277.1:0-16038 GCA_006408675.1 Madoqua kirkii
CTGAACCCCACTCCCACCTCCCTCCCCATCCCATTGCTTTATTCCACTCTTCAGAAGTTATTTCCATCATTTTATCTTCCAGCTCATGCATTTGTTCTTCTGCTTCAGATATTCTGCTACTGATTCCTTCCAGAGTATTTCTAATTTCAGTAATAGTCTGTCTCTGTATGTTTCTTCTTTAATTCTTCTAGGTCTTTCTTAATTGATTTTTTCATTTTCCCTGTTTTGTTTTCAAGGTTTTTTATCATCTCTCCTATCATTACTCTGAATTATTTTTCAGGAAGTGTGGCTACTTCCCCTTCCTTTATTTGGACTTCTGTGTTTCTAATTTTTCCCTTCATTTGTATAGGAAATTTCTCTGCCTTTTTATTTTTGTTTAAACTTAGTATATTTGAGTTTTTATTTTCCTATACTTTAAAGGGAAAAATCTGCCTAGTTGATAATGTGGATAGTGCTTGTGGGAAGGTTTTGGGTCTTCTTCCTTAGCCACACTGCCTCTGGGTTTCCAATGTGATTTTATTTCCACCTCTGCATGTGGGTTGTCCGGTGGGGTTTCCTCTTTAGGCTACCCTGAAGGACTTGGGTTTGCCTCTATGAGGACCAGGTGTGGAGGTGGTGCAGCTGCTTGTCACAGGGGTTCTGGCAGCACCAGGTGCTCAGAGGGTTTGGCAGCTAGGATAGCAGGAAATATAGTGCTCTAGAAGGGTATGGCAACCAGTATTGGCCAATATGCTCCAGCATTCTTGTGTAGAAAACTTGGCTCTTTGACAGAGAAGCCTGGCAGGCCACAGTCTACAGTGCCAGAGTTGGGCACTACCAAAGTGACCTTGTGCACATAGATGCAAGACTTTTTTTGCCTGTGGCAGCTCTGCCCCAGTGAGAGTTGAGCATGAAGGTGGTGCAATTGCTTGGGTTTCAGGGATCCTGGTGGCACAATGTGCACAGGGACACGTACTGCCTCTGCTACAGGAGTTATGGCCCTATCAGTCTTTTTTGATCCTCTTGTAGCTGGCTATCAGAAGGCCTGTTTGGCTAGTCTTTCTCCATAGCCCCACCCATTCAGGCACCTAGAGGGCTCCCTTGCCTGGGGCCCTTGCCTGTTTTTCGGTACATCAGGCACATAGAGGGGCTCCCCTGGCTGGGCTCCTATTCTGTAGATCAGTGCATGAGCCACTTAAAGGAGGACCCTGGATGGGGTTCTGCTCTAAAGTTCAGTGCATTAGGCATTTGATGGGCCAGTGTCTCTTGTCCAGCTGCTGATGCTGGTGTGTTCACAGAGAGAGGCTATGGTGATGTCTCCACCCTCTATGCATGACTCAGCAGTATTGCCTTGTTTCCATGGCTGCTTGGCTTTCCTCCACCATCATTTCCCACCATGATCTCCTCCTTCACATCCCCTCAATCTGTCTTTCTGCAGTCAACAGCAGTCCTTGCCCTGGGATTGCTCCACAATCCCTAAACTCCAGCTGCCAGCTGTTGTGCCTTCCAGGGGACCAGTGTTCCTGTCCAGGGTATGTATGGTTGTGGCAAGGACTGACTGATTCTCATTCCATTTCAGTTCAATTCAATCGCTCAGCCATGTCCAGCTCTTTGCAACCCAATGAACCACAGCAAGCCAGGCTTCCCCATCACCAACTCCTGGAGTCCACCCAAAGCCATGTCCATTGAGTTGGTGATGCCATCCAATCATCTCATCTTCTGTCATCCTCTTCTCCTCCTGCCCTCAGTCTTTCCCAGCATCAGGGTCTTTTCAAATGAGTCAGCTCTTTGCACCAGGTGTCCAAAGTATTGGAGTTTCAGCTTCAACATCAGTCCTTCCAGTGAATACCCAGGACTGATCTCCTTTAGGATGGACTGGTTGGATCTCCTTGCAGTCCAAGGGACTCTCAAGAGTCTTCTCCAACACCACAGTTCAAAACCATCTTTCTTCGGCACTCAGCTTTCTTTATAGTCCAACTCTCACATCCATAAATGATCAATGGAAAAACCATGGCCTTGATTAGATGGACCTTTGTTGGCAAAGTAATGTCTCTGCTCTTTAATATGCTATATGGTTTGGTCATAACTTTCCTTCTAAGGAGCAAGCATCTTTTAATTTCATGACTGCAGTCACCATCTGCAGTGACTTTGGAGCCCCCCAAAAATAAAGTCAGCCACTGTTTCCACTGTTTCTGCATCTATTTGCCATGAAGTGATGGGACTGGATGCCATGATCTTCATTTTCTGAATGTTAAGGTTTAAGCCAATTTTTTCACTCTCTTCTTTCACTTTCATCAAGAGGCTCTTTAGTTCCTATCTCTTTCTGCCATAAGGGTGGTGTCATCTGCATATCTGAGGTTATTGATATTTTTCCCAGCACTCTTGATTTCAGCTTGTGCTTCCTCCAGCCCAGCATTTCTCATGATGTACTCTGCATAGAAGTTAAATTGGAACCAGTCTGTTGTTCCACATCCCATTCTAACTGTTGCTTCCTGACTTGCATATAGGTTTCCCAACAGGCAGGTCAGGTGGTCTGGTATTCCCATCTCTCTCAGAATTTTCCACAATTTATTGTGATCTGCACAGTCAAAGGCTTTGGCATAGTCAAGAAAGCAGAAATAGATGTTTTTCTGGAACTCTCTTGCTTTCTCAATGATCCAGTGGATGTTGGCAAGTTGATTTCTGGTTCCTCTGCCTTTTCTAAAACCAGCTTGAATATCTGGAAGGTCACAGTTCACGTACTGCTGAAGCCTGGCTTGGAGAATTTTGAGCATTATTTTACTAATGTGTGAGATGAGTGCAATTGTTTGGTAGTTTGAGCATTCTTTGGCATTGCCTTTCTTTGGGATTGGAATGAAAACTGACCTTTTCCAGTCCTGTGGCCGCTGCTGAGTTTTCCAAATCCGCTGCCACAGATGAGCTCTTTCACTCTCAGCCTTGAATGTTTCTCCTCTGACCCAGACAGTTGCTCCAATGTGGAGATCAGACCCTTGCTTCAGTTTTCCCACCCACCAAGGGCAGATCCAGCCCTACTATCACTCCTATTGTTTCCCCTATTTCCTTTGCCCTACCAAGTTTTGCATGATTCTGTATATTTTTTTCCAATGATCAGGTACTCCTGTCCACTCTCAACTATTGTTCTGCATGCTCTTCTGTGTTTGAAGTTGTATTCCTGATGTATTCATGAAGAGAGATGTATTCCACATCCTCCTACTCCTCTGTCATTTTGTTCTCACGAAGAAGTCTGTACTTTAATATATTTCTTCCTATCTTGTTTCAGGTGATCCTTGTGTCAACTGAAAAAAAAAAAAAGCAAAATGCACAACCTAGACTTTGAGAATTTTGTTTTATTCACCAGACAACACCGAGGACTTAAGCCCGGAACACATCATCTCAGGTAACTCTGAGAGCCTGCTTTGAAGAGGTAAGGAAGGAGCCTGTATTTGTAGGAGTTTTTGCAACAAAGACCAGGTAGTTAGAACATCAAAGATGCTTAAAGAAAACAGACATCTCAAATTAGTGAATTTAGCACTTTTCCATGTGGGGGAAGATACAAGAGTCTGGACTTCCTGAGACCATTCCTTTGTGTGCACCTTAGCTGTCTGGGGCTAATATCCTATGCATTCTCATCCTGAGTTTCCTCAGGGCTCACCCTCAGGGTGGCTGTAAATGATGGCTTGCTGACTGCAACATCCTTTGTTTATTGGTAATGTTTTTCATTCATACTGAGAAAACCTAGGGTAGAGAGAGCAGCAAATCTTCATAGATATGTAGAAAATTTGCACTTGGGGAATTTCATGGAAGTGAGATCATGCAATGTGTTCAGAAAAAGTACATAGATTAATTTATTTGGAGTTCAATTCAAAGGTTCTATGGTGAAGTAGCCATGAAAAAGTAAATTGCAGACACAGGACAGATGATCTTGGGCACAAACCTACTTACTGGTCCATGAGGAAACTGGAATTTTGAGCAGGTGAATGACATGATCAGCAGTATGCATGAGGAACTGCAGGTGATTGGATTGGAATGGTAAGAAAATAGATGGAAATTCTGGTTTCAGTGTCCATTGCCACTCTTACTTGTGAGAGGGTAACGGCACAGAGTCAGGGAGAAAGGAAAGTGGTAGGTGGTTATGAGACAAAGGTCCAGGTGAATCTGATCCTCATTATCCAGAAGAGGCCTCACAGCTAGGCAGACCTTGGCTTCCCCAAATAGGAATCACTTTAAAAATACATCGTCTAATCTATTGGTGCTTAACTGCTCTTCTCTTTGAGAAAATTGGTTTCTCTCTTTGCCTTAAGGTGGGCTCTTTGATCAGCGTTCAAGGTCCCCATTACTGAAGTCTTAATCAGAGAAACAGCAAGTATTTTCATTCCAGGACACAAATGTTTCAAAAAGAACACTGTTTTTTTGTGCTTTTTTGCCAGTTTATTTTTTTTAATTGAAGGATAATTACTTTACAGAATTTTGTGTTTTTCTGTCAAACATCAACAAACATCAGTCATAAGTACACCCATTTTTATGGTCAGGCAAAGAGCAATTTTTGCCTCCCAATTGTGGTTTGTGGACTGCTCAAGTAATACTTAACCTCAGAATAGAGACATTTTCTGAAATGTCACAAAGGAAAAATTGAAAATGCCTTAATCACCTTTGGTTCCACTCCACCACTTGAATTTATTTTCCAGCATTCATTTTTAATGTCACATTTTCATAAGACTTAAAGTATTGAGAGGAGAAGTCTGAAACAGATGTCAGAAAATGAAAATGCTGATTTTCATCCTTCACTCTTATTCAGTGAAGTATCTTAGACATGTGCCAGGAACTGAGTGAGGGTCTGGGGAAGAGTATAACAAAGACAGTCTATGCCTTTGGGAAGCTCACTATTTTGAGCTTCCCAAACATAAAGATGGAATTGCATTATGGTATGATGGTAAGTGCTGGGAAGAAGGTAATGGCAACCCACTTTAGTATTCTTGCCTGGGAAATCCCATGGACAAAAAGACTTGGCAGGCTACAGTCCATGGAGTCGCAGAAGAGTGGGACACAACCTGGGTACTGAGCAACAACATGGGTAAGTTCTGGGCAGAAGTTTGAGCATGGTGTTCTAGGATCACAGAGATTATCTATTAACTTTTTAAAATTAATAGTTTTTTTTTAATTTTTAAAAAGTTAAATAGATTATTAACTTTTTAAAATTGAAGTGCAGTTGATTAACAATGCAGTTAGGTTCAGATGTACAATAAAGTGATTCAATTATACATATATCCATTTATTTTCAGATTCTCTTTTATAGGTTGTTATAAAATACTGAATATAATTCCCTGTGCATTATAGCAGAATCTTTTGTTTATCTATTTATATAGTTGTGTGTATGTATATGTTAACCCCAAACTCCTGATTTATCCTTCCTCGCACTTTCCCCACTTTGGCAACCATAGATTCTTTTCCCCCCTATTGCTGTGAATCTACTTCTGTTTTGCAAATAAGTTCATTTGCGTCAATTTTTTAGATCCCACATATAAATCATAACGTAATATTTGTCTTTGTCTGACTTTCTTCACTTAATATAACAATCTGTAGGTCCATCCATGTTGCTGCAAATGGCACTATTTCATCCTTTTTTATGCCCGAGTTATAGTCCATTGTGTGTATATGTATATGTCACATTTGCTTTATCCATTTTTCTGTTGATGGACATTTAGGTTGCTTCCACTTACAGCACTTCCATTTAGTGCTATAAATATTGGGGTGCATGTATCTTTTAAAATTAGAGTTTTCTCCAGATATATATCCAGAAGTGGATCCTTGGATCATAAGGTAATTCAGGAGCCTGTTGACTTTAGGTGAAGACGTTAGGAGGAGACGGCTGAGCTGAGGCTGAAAGAAAGGACAGGAAGGGAGTTGTGAGATGGAGGGTGTCCTTGTAGAGACAACAATGAGTAGAGCTAACAAACAGCATGTTATAAACAGAGGAAATGCAAATGCTTTTGTCTGGATAAAGCTTGATTTCCTTGTAAAGTGGTATTAGATGAAACAAAATATAAGAATGAGTAAGACCTTGAGGGATCTAGAGTGCCCTGCTCAAGGCCTTTGAATCTATCCTAGAAATATCAGGAGCCATTGAAGGATTTTAAACAGAGTAGTCACTCTCTATGATCTGTGTACTGAATGTATCACAATGAGGAAAAAGTGAGACTAAACATATAAAAGGACAATGGATAAACCACATGCAAAAACTGAACTCTGACTCATAACCTGAAGTATCCTGCCAAGAAAACCAACCCTTTATGTACAATAAACAGGCAAAGAAGACAAGATGCTACAGGTCAGATTAAAAGAAAGTCAGATCGCTATCTCTAGTAATATCCAGGAAGCAACATTGTAACTGTGGCAATATTGGCCCCAAGTAGTCAGAACTTGATTAATAATTGCTTCTGCTGCTGCTGCTAAGTCACGTCAGTCGTGTCCAACTCTGTGTGGCAGCCCATCAGGCTCCTCTGTCCGTGGGATTCTCCAGGCAAGAATACTGGAGTGGGTTGCCATTTCCTTCTCCAATGCGTGAAAGTGAAGTTGCTCAGTTGTGTCCGACTCTTCACGACCCCATGGACTGTGTAGCTTACTAGGCTCCTCCATCCATGGGATTTTCCAGGCAAGAGTACTGGAGTGGGTTGCCATTGCCTTTTCCAATTAATAACTGACATCTTCCCTAATGAGTCCCCATTTCCAATTTAGGACAAGCCAGATAAAGCCAAACATGATCTCCTAACCACAGGAACCCCACCTTGTAATCAGCCTGTCTACAGCTTTTGGGGGCCAACAGCTTACAATCAGGACATATCTGAAGGGCATAACCCTTTTATCTACTGTAAAGATTTTCCAGTCTGCTACCTGCCTCTCTGTTTACCAAAATACATGTGATGGTGACTGACTTCTTTGCTATAGCAAGAACTGAATAAACAGCCTTTGCTTTCCTCATTTGGTTGGTCTTCATATATCTCCTCAAATTCCAGAATAGATGATGAGTACTAAGGAGCAAACATAGAAACAAGAGGGGACCAGATAACAAGCAATCATAATCAATAATAAAATAATAAAATAACTACATGTAGGAAATGGCAACCCACTGCAGTGTTCTTGCCTGGAGAATCCCAGGGGCGGGGGAGCCTGGTGGGCTGCCGTCTTTGGGGTTGCACAGAGTCGGACACGCCTGAAGTGACTTAGCAGCAGCAGCAGCAGCAATGTATTTATTCAGTACAAATCTCTTTACCTCTTAACATCTCATTTAATTCTTTGTTTTTGCTTTTAATTAAAAAAATTTTTTTTGAAACCTGAATAATTTTAATGAGATCAACACCATTCTTGAAATCTCATAGTATCCAGAAATATGTAGAATGGATTTTAAAATATACAGTGGAACGCTGAAAGTGACAAATTAAAAACTAAGGTACATATGAAGAAGAGATTCTTTTGTAGATTAAAATATTAACAGCAAAGCAAGAATATGGTAGGATCACATAATGGCATCCTGACTCTTAGGAAATAATTTCCCATGATTCTTAAAGGTGGTTGTATGAAACACACAAACAACAGTAAGCAGTTGCCTCACCTTCAGACCTAAATTAACTTAAAAAAATTTTTTTGTATTAGAGTGCAATTGATTTAGAATGCTGTGTTAGTTTCATGTGTATAGCAAAGTTACTCAGTTATATGTATACATATGTATGTGTGTGTGTGTATGTGTGTGTTCAGTCATGCTGACTCTCAGCAACCCCATGGACTGTAACCCACTAGGCTCCTCTGTCCATGGAACTGGAATGGATTGCCATTTCCTTCTCCAAGGTATCTTCCAGACTCATATATTAAACCTGCATTTCTTGAGTCTCTTGCATTGGCAGGTGGATTCTTTACCACTGTGTCACTTGGGAGCATACACACATATCCACTCTTTTAAAGATTGCTTTCCCCTACAGGCCACCACAGAGTATTAAGTAGAGTTCCTTGTGTGATTCTGCAGGTTCTTATTAGTTATCTATTTTATAGAATCTCACTTAATTCTTAAAACAACCTATTAAATGTACTGTGTTGCCCACATTTTAAAATAGAAGAAAATAAGTAGTTCATTTCAATTTTGCATCTAGTAGGTAGTCACAGCCAATTCTTTCTGACAACAAAGCACACAGACTAAATGTTCTGGACTCTGCCTCAAAATCAAAGTCAACTTAGAGTATAAACTTGAGTTAGTACTTAACTACCTCTCTGTATAGTAGAAATTCAGATGTGAGATGAAAATGATAGTGGTAATATATTTGGGGCATAAAACATCAGAATTTAAAAGCTGACAGGATATGGTTGGTGGTAGAGAGCTAGATAAGAGATCCAAGGTAATTCCATGACCTCAGTGTCTGGTTGGTCTCCAATTTACCATCCCCCACAGATTTCCCCCACCTCACTCACAAGTTCAAAGAGGGGAACTGGGCTTAAGATGTATCTTTCACTGGGGCCTTTGCTAAGTCACTTAGTTTCTCTAAATATCAATTTCATCTACAAAAGGGGAGAAATGACTGCCTTGCCTATCTCTCCTAATTGATTTCCATATAAAATAAAGCAATGCCTTTGAAAAGCTGTATGCATATACATGTTTCAGATAGTTTATGATAATTTCCTGTAAAAAGTGTTTTATAACATATCTGATGATATATTCTTGAGAGTCCCTTGGACTGCAAGGAGATCCAACTAGTCCATTCTAAAGGAGGTCAGTCCTGGGTGTTCATTGGTAGGTCTGATGTTGAAGCTGAAACTCCAATACTTTGGCCACCTGATGTGAAGAGCTGACTCATTTGAAAAGACTCTGATGCTGTGAAAGATTGAAGGTGGGAGAAGGGAACAACAGAGGATGAGATGGTTGTATGGCATCACCAACTCAATGGACATGGGTTTGGGTGTACTCCGTGAGTTAGTGATGGACAGGGAGGCCTGGCGTGCTGCAGTTCATGGGGTCACAAAGAGTCAGACACAACTGAGCAACTGAACTGAACTGAACTGATAGTATATAATAAGGGTTATATTGTTTTTCAAAATTAAGATGGATTTTTAAAAATTAACATCTATTTCTCACAAAATTATGTGATTTAATGATTACTTTTATTTTGCATGGTCACTTTTGTCTTTTGTTTACATACTAAGGATCTAAGAAATTGCCTGAAAATATTTTTGGTTTCCTAGCAAGTAAATCCAGCTGTGAATTCTGATACAAAATTACATAAAATGACAAATCTCACTTACCTAATGATAGGAAAATAGAACAATCTAAAAGATATAAGCATGCAGAACCACCAAGCATGTAAGGTTTTGCCTCAGTATTTGACCTTTCTCCTTCTTGACTATTTACCTTGCCTTCCTTTTCACAATACAGTCTCTATTTTCCACAATAGTAAATAGATAGAGATATGGATTTTTGTGTGTGTATATATATGGATATGTAGATGCAGACATATATATTATTTTCAAAACTAAGTGAAAAATATAAAAATATAAGATACACATGTGAACACAGATACACATACATTCTTTTTTTCTAATTCAACATTCAGTTCAAGACTGCTTATAAAATCCAATCGAAAGTGGGCACCCAGAATACAAATGGACAATATGATTAGATTGCTTTTAGGAATTACTCTTTAGATAACCTCAGACCTAATGGTCTGAATCATGTGTTCTATGAATTCTTTTTCTTGTTTAGGCCAGATATCAGATGTCAGAAGCAAGGCTAAGTCACACAATAACTGGGTATCAAAGGATTATAATGCTGACAACAGCAACAACAAACACATTGTACCACAACTGCACCATTTCATATAATTTTTTTCTTATTTCACTAGGTCTTAATAACCAAGAACTAGATGCTATATTTCCCACTATTGTGTCATTAAAGAAACAGAATAAGAGAACTTGGGAAATTAACTGAAGTTTACAGAGCTAGTAAATTGTGAAGCAGATGTGTGAACCATTCATAAGTCAGAAAGGGTAAGTTATTTTGCTTCACAACATAAAATCCAAAATTTCAGTGACTAGAACAACAAAAGTTTGTTTCTCTTTCATGCTATATGACCATTATGGGCTGATAGCAGTGTTTTTCTCATCACATTTTTTTCAAGGATCTAGGCTAGTGGAGCAAATACCATCTCCAAGTTTACAATATTTTATAATACAGGGACAGGAAATCTTGAAACAACAATTAAATGCTCCAGCACAGAATAAACTAAGTTAACTCACTGCCTAGAACTTATCACGTGATTCCACGTTTGACTCACAGAGGTCAGAAAGTACAATCCAGAAAGCTGGAAAAATTAGGGGGAAAACACTAACAGTTATCATAACTCATATCTATCTAGAAACCATAGCAGTGCTCTTTTCACTATATGGTGTCAGACAGAATAATCATTCCATAAAGCATCTGAGTCTTCTACAGCATGAAAAACATTCCCATTTGGAGTCTGACCTGAAATACATAGACTGCCAGATGGTTTACTTGGGGTCAGCAGAAAATTGGGCTTCCCTAGTGGCTCAGACAGTAAAGAATCTGTATGCAATGAGGGAGACCTGGATTCAATCCCTGAGTTGGAAAGATGCCTTGGAGGAGGAAACTACGACCCCCTTCAGCATTCTTGCCTGGAGAATCCCCACGGACAGAGAAGCCTGGTGGGCTACAGTCAATGGGGTTGCAAGAGTCAGACATGGCTAAGTGACTAAGCATAGTACAGCACAGCACAGAAAACTGCATTTCAGAGTCTGCAACCATGGTGAGCCATGAGCCAGCTTACACACAGCAAGGAGAGGAGAAAGGCTATAGTAAACAAAATCGATGGTTTCCATTGACTGATTCTTTGCCAGGAAAGGAGTCTCTTCTGCCTTTTGGGCTCTGCTAGCTTCACAGGCTTGAGAGCTTCCCATTCTGGTCTTCTGATTCTATTTAACTGAAAGTGAAAAGTGAAAGTGTTAGTTGCTCAGTCCTGTCTAATTCTTTGGAACCGCATGGAATGTAGCCTGCCAGTCTCTTCTGTCCATGGAATTCTACAGGCAAGAATACTGGATGGGTAGACACTCCTTTCTCCAGAGGATCTTCCTGACCCAGGCATCGAACTCAGGTCTCTGGCATTGGAGGCAGATTCTTTATCATCTGAGCCACCAGGGAAACCTCTACTTAACTGAGGTTTCTGTTATTAGTTTTTATAATTTTAATACATATTACAATAATTTTTTATCTTAATTGCATATAAGCAATAATTGCTCAACATAAAGATCTAATTGGATCAATTATTTTCTTTTTACTCCCCTTAAACTTAACTTTTTTTTTTTCAAACAGACCATTCAAAAAAATATTATTATCAACTGTACTGGATTTTTATTGCCATGTAACAGATGATCACAAACCTAGTATAAAGATGCACATTATCTCACAGATTCCATGGGCCAGGAACCTGGGTTTGGCTTAGCTGGGCCTTCTTCATAGGGTCTCACAAGATTGCAGTCAAGATGGTGTTCTCATCTGGAGGCTTAAATGGGGAAGAATTTTCTTCCAAGCTCAATCAGATTACTAGCAGAATTCACTTCACTGGCACTGTGTAATGGAGGGCCCTGGCATTTTGCAGACTGCTGCCTTAGGAGTGCCCTTAAGTTCTTCTGCCACATGTCCTTCTATATATGTAGTTCAGAATGTGACACCTTGCTTTTTCAATTTTCAGCAAGAAAGTCTCTCAACTGTCTGCTCAGACAGATTTTTATAATGAAATGAAATCATGGAAGTGATATTCCATCACCTGTGTCATATAATAGGTTAGAATCAAGTCAAAGATTTCACTGTTTCAATTACACTAAATTGGGAGAGGGGCACCAGAAGGCAGGGATTACTGGGAATTATCTTATTTTCAAAAATTGTAATATAGATGTGATTATAATAACAGAGGAGAAGAAATCATAAAAGAAGTATGGGGAGAAGAAAGCTTAACTATGGATGGAAAAAAGAATAATAGATTAAGTAGCTATCTTGTCAGCAATGATGCAAACAAAAGGAGAATAAATGAAATACAAAGGTTAAAAGAAAAAAAAATTAGAGAATTGTTCTTAAGAGTAGAAAGCAAAATAAAGACTTTCTCAGACAAAAACTGATGGACTTCAGCATCATCAGACTTTCTTTCAATAAATGTTAAAAGGTTTTCCAGTGAAATGGAAATGATATAAGTAAGAAACTTGGTTTTACACAAAGAAAAGAAGTACAAACAGGAGAAATAAGTGAAGGTAAAATAAAATATACTTTTCTTTTTCCTAATTTATCTAAAATATAAATTTTTTAAAGCAATGTAAGTATCATGTGAATATAGCATATGGATAAGTGAAAGAAGCTTGTTAAAATCAGACTCCTTGTTCTGGAGGCAGCTTTAGCATTCCTATTAAAAGAACTCACGGAAGACACCCTCTTAAAATGCCTTTGGGAGTTACAGTGTTTGACAGACCTGACTTAAAGTAGCATTTACATATTATACACACTGCATGTACTGGGTTGGGTGATACAGATTAATAAAATACCAAAGATCCTAATGGCAGTTTATGCAGTCCTTTTATAAGAACAGTATTTGATATCAAATACTATTATTATTTGTATTGAATGGGCTGTAAGGAGATAGATGACAGCATACAAATAAATGCAGAGAATTGTGTACTCATTAACATAATCCATTTTAGAACATTTCACAAACCCCAAAAGAAATGCTATACAGCTGGACTATCACCCCTACTATTATCAATTTTATTGACGTTTTCAAAGAACAAAACTTTGTTTTCCTTGAATTTCTTTATTGTTTTCCTATTTTTCAATTCATTAATATTGCTCTAACATTTAAAAAAATTGAAGTTTCCAATCATAGTAATAAAATTTTTTACAGTATGCTATACCGTTACTTTTAAACCATATTTAAAGGGTTTTTTTTTTTGTAGACAACATATAATTGGGCCTTATTCTCTATCCACTCTGATAATCTCTTTTAATTGCTATATGTTTATCTATAATATTTAAAGATATCTTTGATGTTGTTCAGTTGGTACCTACTATTTTAACTATTTCTTATCAATTAAATTTTTTGTTTAACTTTTTTTCCAATTTTCCTCCCTCTTCAGGGCTTAATTTAATATTGTATGCTTCAATTTTATCTGTTTGCTTAATGTATCAATTATACTTTAAAACAATCTGCTCTTTAGAATGATTGATCATAGATGGATAACCCTAAGCCGTCCTTCAAATAACACATACTGATTTCTGTGCAGTGCTAGGCTGCCGTCTATGGGGTCGCACAGAGTCGGACACGACTGAAGCGACTTAGCAGCAGCAGCAGTGTATTATAACAGAATTTTTCCAAGTCTTCCATCACGTTTATCAGAATATGGTTATTAATCATTTTCTTATCCATCGACAGATGAATGGATAAAGAAGATGTGCCAGAGTATATATAGAGAATGGAATATTGTTGTTGTTCCCTCAGTCATGTCTGATTCTTTGCAACCCTATGGACTGCAGCACTCCAGGCTTCCTTGTCCTTAAAATCTCCCGGAGATTGTTCAAACTCAAATCCGTCAAGTCAGTGATATCATCAAACCATTTCATCCTCTGTTATCCCCTTCTCCTCCTGCCTTTAATCTTTGCCAGCATCAGGGTCTTCTCCAATCAGTCAGTTATTCCCATCAGGTGGTCAAAATGTTGGAATTTCAATTTCAGCATCAGTCCTTCCAATGAATAATCTGGGTTGATTTCTTTTAGGACTGACTGATTTAATCTCCTTGCAGTCCAAGGGACTCTCAACAGGTTTCTCCAACACCTCAGTTCAAAACCATCAGTTATTCAATGCTCAGCCTTCTTTATGGTCCAACTCTCACATCAGACATGACTACTGGAAAAACCATAGCTTTGATTAGATGGACCTTTGTCCTTAAAGTAATATCTCTGCTTTTTTATATGCTATCTAGGTTTCTCATAGCTTTTCTTCCAAGCAGCAAGCTTATGTAATTTCAAGGCTGCAATCACCATCTGCAGTGATTTTGGGGCCCCCCAAAATAAAGTCTTGTCATTGTTTCCATTGTTTTCTCGTCTATTTGCCATGAATTGATGGGACCAGATGCCATGATCTTAGTTTTCTGAATGTTGAATTTTAAGCCAACATTTTCCACTCTCCTCTTTCACTTTTATCAAGAGGCTCTTCAGTTCGTATTTGCTTTCTGCCATAAGGGTGGTGTCATCTGAATATCTGAGGTTATTGATATTTCTCACAGAAATCTTGACTTCAGTTTGTGCTTCATCCAGCTCAGCATCTCACATGATGTACTCTGCATATAAGTTAAATAAGCAGGGTGACAATATACAGCCTTGATGTACTCCTTTCCCAATTTGGAACCAGTCTGTTGTCTATGTCTGGTTTTAACAGTTGCTTCTTGACTGCAAACAATTTTCTCAGGAGACAGGTCAGGTGGTCTGGTATTCCCATCTCTTGAAGAAATTTCCAGTTTGTAGTGATCCACACAGTCAAAGGCTTCAGCGTAGTCAATGAAGCAGAAGTAGATGTTTTTCTGGAATTCTCTTCCTTTTTCTAAGATAAAACGGATGTTGGCAATTTGACCTCTGGTTCCTCTGCCTTTTCTAAGTCCAGCTTGAACATCTGGAAGTTCTTGCTTCACATACTGTTGCAGCCTCACTTGGAGAATTTTGAGCATTGCTTTGCTAGCATGTGGCATGAGTGCAATTGTGTGGTAGTTTAAATATTCTTTGGCATTGCCTTTGTTTGGGATTGGAATGAAAACTAATCTTTTCCAGTCCTGTGGTCACTGCTGAGTTTTTCAAATTCGCTGGCATTTTGAATGAAGCACTTTCACAGTATCATCTTTTAGGATTTGAAAGAGCTAAGCTGGAATCCCATCACTTCCATGAGCTTTGTTCTTAGCAATGCTTCCTAAGGCCCACTTGACTTGACGCTCTAGGATGTCTGTCTCTAGGTGAGTGATCATGCCATCATGGTTATCTGGGTCATAAAGATTGTTTTTATATAGTTCTTCTGTGCATTATTGCCACCTCTTCTTATTATCTTCTGCTTCTGTTAGGTCCATACCATTTCTGTCTTTTATTGTGCCTATCTTTGCATAAAATGTTCCCTTAGGATCTCTAATTTTCTTGATGCAATCTCTAGTCTTTCCCATTCTATTGTTTTCCTCTGTTTCTTCGTACTGATCACTGAGGAAGCCTTTCTTATCTCTCCTTGCTGTTCTTTGGAACTCTGCATTTAAATGGGTATATATTTCCTTTTCTCCTTGCCTTTACCCTCTCTTCTTTTCTCAGCTATTTGTAAGGCTTTGTCAGACAACCATTTTGCCTTTTTTGTATCTCCTTTTCTTAGTGATGGTTTTGATCACAGTCTCTATACAATGTTACAAAACTCTGTCCATAGTTCTTCAGGCACTCTATCAGATCTAATCTCTTGAATCTATCACTTCCACTGTATAATGGTAAATGATTTGATTTAAGTAATATCTGAATGGTCTAGTGGTCTTCCTTACTTTCATCAGTTTCAGTCTGCATCTGGCGATAAAGAGTTCATGATCTCAGCCACTGTCAGCTCCTGGTCTTGTTTTTGCTGACTGTATAGAGCTTCTCCACCTTCAGGTGCAAAGAATGTAATCAATCTGATTTTGGTATTGACCATCGGGTGATGTCCATAGGTAGAGTCATAATTGAGTTATTGGAAAAGAGTGTTTACTATGATCAGTGCATTCTCTTGGCAAAACTTTGTTAGCCTTTGCTTCACTTTGTACTCTAAGGCCAAATTACCTGTTCTTCCAGGTATCTCTTGACTTCCTACCTTTGCGTTCCAGTCCCCTATGATGAAAAGGATATCTCTTTTTTTTGGTGTTAGTTCTAGAATTTCTTGTAGTCTTTTGAAAGTGAAAGTTGCTCAGTCATGTCCAACTCTTTGGGACCCCATGGACTATAGTCCATGGAATTCTCCAGGCCAGAATACTGAAATG
>SJYC01120278.1:0-13141 GCA_006408675.1 Madoqua kirkii
ATAATTCATAAAAATTTTCTTATAGCATTTCTTTCAATATTTCCAGGGCTCTTGACCCAGCTGTGTCAAAGGTTTTACATGGTGGTAAATTAATTAGCTTACTCAAGCTCTTTGTAACTAAAGAGGAAAGACGTACTATCTATAAATGCTTTCTCTAGGTTATTTTTTTAGTATTTAATACAACATTTCAATTCATGCAAACTTTTAAATGACCTAGAATCCTTGCATACATATTTTTGTAAGGATGGAAAATTATAAATCATAAAATGTTTTCAAAATCCTAAGATTCAGTGATTTTTCTGATGAAGAAAATAATAAAAAAATAAAAAGAAGTAAATAAAGTTTATAATTAGTAACCTCAGATTACATTGCTACAGGTGTCATTTACAAGTTATAATTCTTAAAGTTGTTTTGATTCTGCTCTGATTTTTGTGTTATCATATAGGGTAGAAGAAACTTTATACTCTTTGATCCATATTTGAAATTATTCTACAACTGAGATTAATCAACTATTTAACTTCTATTTTTGAGCTAAGGAGAGTCACTGAATAATTTTGTTATCCCATTGGTGGTGGTGATTTAGTCGCTAAGTGTGTCTAACTCTTGAAACCCCATGGATTGTAGCCTGCCAGGCTCCTCTGTCAATGAGATTCTCCCTGCAAGAATACCAAAGTGGGTTGCCATTTCCTTCTCCAGGGGATCTTCCTGTCCCAGGGATTGAACCCAGGTCTCTTGCATTGCAGGCAGATTCTTTACCAATTGAGCTATGAGGGAAGCCCTTGTTATCCCACTAGTACTCAATAAATGGATATTCTGGGGTTTTTTTTCCCAATATCTATACCACTCATATTTTCATATAAAATATCGGTTCTGAAAATCTTCATTGGACAACCTAAGATGGCTCACTGACTATAGTTCTACCAATAAAAGTCCCACATTGTGTGTGTGTATGTAAATTAGGCCTATAATGTACTATTTATGATTTTTAAGCTTCAATCTATGAAGTACAGAATAGGAAGTTGGAGAAATTTGCAAAGGTATCTGGAATCCTAGGGTGTTTTTCTTATAGGATTTTCATACTTAATTCAATAACAATATTTTCGATCCTTGATTTTATAGCTTTTTTTCTAGACTCAATGTGACATTTTTATTGTTGCACTCACATGTCCAAAGTGATAACATGGATCACAGCCTTGTCTAATTCAATAAAACTATGAGCCATGCCATATAGGGCCACCCAAGATGAACAGATCACAGTGGAGAGATCTGACAAAACGTGGTCCACTGGAGAAGGGAATGGCAAACCACTTCGGTATTCTTGGTTGTAAACCCCATGAACAGTATAAGACAAAAAGATATAACACTGAAAGATGAACTCCCAAGGTTGGTAGGTTCCCAATATACTACTGAAGAAGAGAGGAGAAACACCACTGGAAAGAATAAAGAGATGGAACTAAAGTAAAAAAAAAAAAAAAACCTCCCACTTATGCATGTGACTGGTGATGGAAGTAAAGACTGATGTTAAAAGAATAATATTGCATAGGAATGCATTTCCATTCCTGGAATGTTAACCCCATTAATCAAGGTAAATGGAAAGTGGTCAAACAAGAGGTGGCAAGAGTGAACATTGACATTTTAAGAATCAGTGAACTAACATGGACCAGAATGGGTGAATTTAATTCAGATATTCATTATATCTACTAATGTGAGCAAGCATCCACTAGAAGAAATGGAGTGGCCCTCATTATCAAAAAGAGTCTAAAATGCAGCACTTGGGTGCAGTCTCAAAAATGACAGAATGATCTCTGTTTGTTTCTAAGGCAAACCATTCAATAGCACAGTAAACCAAGTCTATATCCCAAAAACTAATGCTGAAGACTGAAGTTGAACGATTCTATGAAGACCTATAAGACCGTCTAGAACTAACAGCAAAAAAAAAGAAAAAAGATGTCCTTTCATCATAGGGGGCTGGAATGCAAAAGTAGGAAGTCAAAAGATACCTGCAATAACAGGTAATTTGGCTTGGAGTACAAAATGAAGCAGGGCAAAGGCTACTAGACTTTTGCCAAGATTACACATTAGTCATAGCAAATATCTACCTCCAGCATCTCGAGATGACTTTACATATGGACATCACCAGATACTCAATACTGAAATCAGACTGATTATATCCTCTGCACTTGAAGGTGGAGAAGCTCTATACAGTCAGTAAAAATGAAACCAGAAGCTGATTGTCACACAGATCATGGAATCCTTAGTGCCAAATTCAGACTTAAATTGAAGAAAGTAAGGAAAACCACTAGACCATTCAGGTATGACCTAAACCAAATTCCTTACAATTATACAGTGGAAGTGAGAAATAGATTTAAGAGACTAGATCTGATAGACTGCCTGAAGAACCATGGACAGAGGTTTATAACAATGTGTATGAGGGAAAAAGAAATGCAAAAGGGTAAAAGATTGTCTGAGGAAGCCCTACAAATAGTTAAGAAAAGATGAGAAGTGAAAGGCAAAGGAGAAAAGGAAAGGTACACCCATCTGAATGCAGTTTCAAAGAATAGTAAGGAGAGAAAGGAAACCCTTCCAAAGTTAACAATGCAAAGAAATAGAGGAAAGTAATAGAATGGGAAAGACTAGAGATCTCTTCAAGAAAATTAGAAATACAAAAGGAGCATTTCATGCAAAAATGAGCACAATAAAGGCCAGAAATGGTATGGAATTAATAGAAGAGGAAGATATTAAGAGGTGGCAAGAACACAGAACAACTATACAAAAAAGATCTTCATGACCCAGATAACCACAGTGATGGCACTTACCTAGAGCCAGACATCCTGGAGTATGAGGTAAAGTGGACCTTAGAAAGCATCACTCAAACAAAGCTAGTGGAGGTGATGGAATTCCAGCTGAGCTATTTTAAATCCTGAACGATATTAATAGAAGAGGAAGATATTAAGAGGTGGCAAGAACACAGAACAACTATACAAAAAAGATCTTCATGACCCAGATAACCACAGTGATGGCACTTACCTAGAGCCAGACATCCTGGAGTATGAGGTAAAGTGGACCTTAGAAAGCATCACTCAAACAAAGCTAGTGGAGGTGATGGAATTCCAGCTGAGCTATTTTAAATCCTGAACGATGATGCTGTGAAAGTGCAGCACTCAATATGCCAGCAAATTTGGAAAACAACCGTGGCCACAGGACTGGAAAAGGTTACCTTTCATTCCAATCCCAAAGAAAGGCAATGTCAAAGAATGTTCATACTACTGCACAATTGCACTCATCTCACATGCTACCAAAGTAATGCTCAAAATTCTCCAAGCTAGGCTTCAACAGTACATGAACCAAGAATTTCCAGATATTCAAGATGGATTTAGAAAAGGCAGAGGTACCAGACAGCAAATTGCCAATATCTGTTGGATGATAGAAGAAGCAAGAGAGTTCCAGAAAAAACATCTACTTCTGCTTCATTGATTATGCTAAAGCCTTTGACTGTGTGGATCACAACAAACTGTGGAAAATTCTTAAAGATACGGAGTACCAGACCATGTTAACTGCCTCCTGAGAAATCTGTATGCAGGTCAAGAAGCAACAGTTAGAATGGGACATGGAACAACAGACTGATTCCAAACTGGGAAAGGAGCATGTCAAGTCTATACTGTCTCCCAGCTTATTTAACTTATTTGCTGAGTATATCATGTGAAATGCTGGGCTGGATGAAGCACAAACTGGACTCAAGATCGCTGGGAGAAATATCAATAACCTCGGATATTTAGATGACACCACCCTTATGGCAGAAAGCGAAGAGGAACTAAAGAGCCTCTTGATCAAAGTGAAAGAGTAGAATGAAAAAAACTGGCTTAAAGCTCAACATTCAAAAAATGAAGATCATGGCATCCAGTCCCATCACTTGATGGCAAAATATATGGGGAAACAATGCAAACTATAACAGAGTTTATTTTCTTGGGCTCCAAAATCACTGCAGATGGTGATTTCATCCATGAAATTTCATCAATTTCATCCATGCATTTCATCCATGAAATTAAAAGACGCTTGCTCTTTGGAAGAAAAGCTGTTACCAAGCTGTTAGCTTCTTAAAAAGTAGAGACATTACTTTGCCAACAAAGGTTCATCTAGTCAAAGCTATGGTTTTTCCAGTAGTCATGTATGACAGAGTTGGATCATAAAGAAGGCTGAGCACTAAATAATAGATGGTTTTGAACTGTGTTGGAGAAGACTCTTGAGAATCCCTTGGACTGCAACCACTCAATCCTAAAGGAAATCAGTCCTGAATATTCATTAGAAGGACTGATGTTGAAGCTGAAGTTCCAATACTTTGGACACATGATGCAAAGAACTGACTTATTGGAAAAGACTCTGATGCTGAGAAAGATTGAAGGCTTGAGAAGAAGGGGACAACAGAGGATCAGATGGTTGGATGGCATAACCAACATGATGGACTTGAGTCTGAGCAAGCTTTGGGGTTTGATGATGAACAGGGAAGCTGGCATGTTGTAGTCCATGTGGTCACAAATGATTGAACTCGACTGAGCAACTGAACTGAACTCATGTGTCATCATTGTTTTTAAATATATAATTAAATTAGAATACTGACATAATAAAAGCAATCAACAATGAGGATTAGGAACAACAGCACTGCCTCTACATTTTATAAAGTAGAAATGTTCTAGAGCAGGGATTGAAAAACTTTCTGTTAAGCTTTGTTAATAAATACTTTTTGCTTTGTGGCAAAGACTGTCTCTGTCATAGCAATTCAACTCTGCTGTTTTAGTGCAAGAGTCATAGACAAGCAAATGAATAGTGGTTCCAGTAGCATTTTACTTATTTAAAATGGGCAAGGGTCTGTGTTTTGTTCACAGGCCATATTTGCCAAGCCTTGTCCTAGGGCATAGACCTCTAATCACAGCTTTCACTGTATCATTATCTTTTAGACAGGAAACACACAGCATCAGTTAATCAGAAAGCAGATTAAGTGAAGTACTGTTCAGATTTCTACTGTATTTAATATCAAGACACAGCTTCATTCACTCTACCAGAAAAAGTGACCTTGATGTTTAATAGTGTCAGTGTAAGTAAGATGCTGATTCATAACTTGCTCCTTTTCCAGTCTGGAATATTTGACCCTTATTTTCCTTTGGCTCATAGCCTAATACAATTAAGCTAAACAAATGTTTCACAAAGTTGTTTTGTATTTAAACTTTATTTTTTAAAACACATGTTTTTAAAAAGTAAAACCCAAAGTTTAACTTTCTTTAAGCATATGGGGTGAAGTTTAAGAAATGACCCTTCAAAACCTTTGTGGGAAGGAAGCTTGGCTGCCATGCAGCATCGATTTTATGATGTATCAGTCATCACTTCATTAAGGATGGTGCTTAATCTTTAGGATGTGAGTCATCTCATACTCATAGCCTCCAGAAATTTATCATAGAGACATACGATATAGGAAGCCATTAGCTGAGGAACAGCAACTTTCAAATGATGCATACGTGCTATTGCCAGCTCCTATATTGTGCCGCTTTGGCAGAGCCCTGTCCCATTTCCGGTGCCCTCTATATTGAAAAACATTCTGTGCTGATGGAACCCTTATCTAACTGAGATGTTTCCTGGGATCTAAGTTAGCCTTCAACAATCCATTTTGTTGCTCAAGTTTTCTCTTTCTCAACATACAGCTTGAAAATCCCACCTTACAGATTATATTCCTACAAAAGTTTACCACATTAAGATCTGAATTTAAACTAAAAGGCTGAAATTTTCAGAATTCAGGGTTGCTTTTATAAAGGTAAAACTCTAGACTCATGGGCTATTTATTCAACAAATATGTACTCATTGCCAGCTATGTAGCACTGTCTTTTCACATGCTGAGGGGTCAATACACTGCCTCTGACCTCACAATGCATAGTAACATATGCATATCTGTGTGTGAGAAATAAACATGCAAATCAATAATGACAGTAACATTACAATATTACAGCATAACATTGTGTGGTAAACAGGTAAACATGAGAGTGCAGACATTAAATCATTATCATCCTGGCCTAGGGCAGTGCAGAGAGATATAGGTTTCAGAACTCACAAAGGAAATGAAATAGACTGAGCTTTAAAGATAAGAAGGATCCGGGGGACTTCCCTGGTGGTTTAGTGGTTGAGACACAGCCCTCCCACTGCAGTGGGCACAGGTCTGATCCCTGGTTGGAGAACTAGGATTCCACATGTTGCAGGACCCAGGCCCCAGGCCACTCAGAAAAAGAAAGATGAGGAAGACGGAGCAACAAAATATAAAGACATTACATGGGATTAAAAATAATTGCATGCATGAGCAATTAGGGCAAATTCTGGACAAAAGATACAGAGACCAAAACACCCAATCGCCACTTCTAAAGAGTCTAGAACAAAAGCAGGTACTTACACATGCCCCCTGCACACAACACCACCTAAGGGGTGGGCAAATCACCTAAGCCAACCCTCCAGCCCCACCCCTTGACAAACCGCTACCCTCACCCCATGTAAGGAACAAGCTCAATCCCTGCTCAAGGAGCAAAAAAACAAGGGGACCTGTTGTTTGTTCTCCCTCCCTCCTGCTGCAGCAGGAACCCCAATAAGGCCTTGACTGAAAAGTAAATAAATAAAGATGAGGAGGAATTTAAAGAGAAAAGAGCATTTCAGAAAGAAGAAGCAACATGCACAAAGGCTTAGAGGTGTGACATAGCATGATGCGATTTCATGTAGAAATGAAAAATAACTAG
The DNA here is from genome assembly GCA_006408675.1 of Madoqua kirkii. Lineage (NCBI taxonomy): Eukaryota > Metazoa > Chordata > Mammalia > Artiodactyla > Bovidae > Madoqua > Madoqua kirkii. Next base: position 6,765 of record SJYC01120278.1, read on the forward strand.
TATCAGTGAGCTCAGAGTAAAGAACAAATAAGAAATGAAGCTGGAAAAATGAACAGGGCTTAGAGTTAATGGACTAATAACTTTTTGGCTAAAAGTAATAGGGAACTTTGAAAACTTGAGGCAGGTTCATGTGGTTAGCTTGGCAATTTATACTGATTACTAAATGATATCCAAATAAATGGGCTGGAGGTAGAACTCACCAGAGAGGATTCCAGACTGGAGATTTTGGTTTTGGGAATCATCTTTATATACATGATTTCTGAAAACATTGACTTAAAGAGTAAATACATAAATGAAAAATACACATAGATCAGGAAATGAAATTTTAAGAGACACATCCCTCTAGATAGGACAAAGGAAATAGGTGAGCAGTGATTATAAGAAAAACCAAAAAAGAAAACCAGGAAAGAACATTTCTAGAATGTGGTCATAACTAACAGTTATATAAAAGATGTTAATATGGAAAGATGACCCAAAATGAACCATTACTTTGTCAAGACAGTTATATGAAATGAGAAGCATGAATGTTAATCTGTTGAGAGAGAGTTTGGAGTAAGAAAGCATAAACAACAGTTGTAAGCTACCCTACTTAAACTTTCAAAAATCAATTTATTCATCATATTAAAACATGAATGAAGAAAAAATATATAACCTTTTCATAGATAGAGAAAAATCATTTGACAAAAATTCGGCATGCATTCTTGATAAACAAAACTGTAGCCAGCAGGAATAGAAGTAAACTTTCTAACCTGATAAAAGGTATCTACAAAATACTTTAGATTTAACAATATACTTAATGGAGAGACTAAAATTTTTCTATTGAGTTTGGGAGCAAGAGAAGGATGCCTTCTCTCAAAAGCCCTATCTTACATTGTACTGGAAGTTCTCGTCAATGTGCCAATAAAAGGATCCAGCGCTCATTGGCAAAAAGGTTGATTCCAGGACTGCAGCAAGAAAAAGATGTCCCCTGAATGTAGTGTATGTTGTAAAGCAAAGAAGTGTCCAAAAATCAGAAAGATGGAGACAGAGACTTGTAAAGGAACAGAGACAGAGAGAAACAAAAAGTCATTATTTATATACACCCCAGTAATAATGGCCACAGATAGGATCCACCAATGAATACTAAAGTCCAATTTTGAGCTGCTACTGCTGCTGCTAAGTTGCTTCAGTCGTGTCCAACTCTGTGTGACCCCATAGATGGCTGCCCATCAGGCTCCCTCGTCCCTGGGATTCTCCAGGCAAGAACACTGGAGTGGGTTGCCATTTCCTTCTCTGCATAAAATCACTGTGGTGATGTTGCACCAAACAATAAGTTCAAGTAATCCATTGAAAATACATGTCAACTTTTATTTTAAAATAGTTATTAGAACATGTATTAGAAACAGAAGGAAAATAGACAATTCAGATTTACTTTATACATATATGACAAATATTGGGTTTAAAGTTTGAAATTTGCATGGATTAAATGACTGACTAATTTCATGATCATTTCTTTTCAAACTTGATTTTACATAAGTAAAATCTATAAAAAGTCATATAAAAATTATTTACTTCTAATACACTGAGAAAGTCTATCTGGTTCATTCATTGACTAGAAATAATGATTAAATATTATTAAACAAGTGAAATGACACCATCCTCTATTTCTGTGCCCTAACTCCCTCCCCCTAACCCTATGCTTCTTCCTGCATTCCTTATTTGGTGAACCATAATGCCACCTACTGAGACGTTCCAGCCAGAAATCTTGACTCATTTCTGTCTTCCTGAGTTCATCCCTTATGTTTCCAAGTTTTGTGGATTCTCATTAAACAAATCACAGATCTCTATCCATGCTCCTAAAACTTCAGCTTGAGATTTTGTTTCTTTACTGGTTTATAGCAACCACCTCATAACTTATCCTTCTGATTCCTCTCTCACTTCACTCAATTGTCAAAGTGATCTTTCTGAATGTTCCACTAAGATACTAATCTGAATGTTCCACTCTCTGGCTTGAAAACTTTCAGTTACTCATGACTTCATGCATGAAGACTCCTTAGAGATCACCCTTCCATATCACTTCTATTCACACTGCCAGCCCTCTTTGCAATTCCTTGAATACCACATTTTCCTAAAATGGCCTCTGTACCTGCTCCTCTCCAAGGAAACCTTGCAACACCCTCTCCTCACTGCCAGTGGCTGTCAAAATCCAGCGTTTCTTTAAAGTTCTGCTTGGCTATTAGCTCCTCTCAAGTCCTCTCTTGGGATTCATCAGTCAAGGATTGGCACCCCATTTACTGAACCCACTCCACTCCTACCAATATCAACTTCTCACTCTGTTTTATAACTGCTTGCTTATTTATCTGCTCCCCCTCAGGGCTGTGAAATCTAAAATAATCCATATTTGTTATTATGTTTAATCAACTGAGTCTAGAACTGTGCCTGTCTTAATACACTTTTAAAATCTAAGGAAAGAGTTTAAAATTTATAAGGCATGTTGTGAGCAAATCTGTTTGTAACCACTCCAAATCTGTTACTTTAATCTGCAATATTGGAACGATTTAAAATAACAATCTTATCATTAATATGGTTGCAATTATCTTTAATAGTCAAGATTTTCTTATAGACCTCACATTAAAATAGACAAGGTTTTTTAATGCATGGATTATTTTCTCACTATTGATCTCTAAGAAAGTTACTGTTGGATGTTATCCCAAGTGAAGAGTGTTAGCTTGATTCTACTAATTAAAGTGCTTATGCAACACTTACTTAAATTACATTAAACTTTATTGACCTTAAGTACTAAGCTTACAACTTTTTCATTTAGCAATATGCTCCAAAGGTCTAGTGGAATATTCTCTTTTTTTAAATCTGGAAGATTGAAGAAAGGGATTTGCATCCATAGACTAAAGACCTTGTAAAAGATGAACCATGAATCTTAAGTGCATTCTTCCATTGAAATCCCAAGCTTCCTATTCTCTTGAGCTCCGCACTCTGCTATTCTAGTTCTGAGTAGGCTCTGTATTGCCCCTCTCAGTGCTCCATTGAGATCCTGTTTGGTGCTCATGCTGGCTCATGCAGGCACGGCTTGGAAGTTGGGAGAGGTTTGTGTCTTGCAGGACAAACATTTAACAAGTAGAAAAAGGGGGGTGGTAGATAAAGGGGGTTAGTAGGTCAGTTCCCCTTTGCCTTCCCAAGCAATGGTCCTGAGCTGTATTGTGCCCTAGTATCAGTAGCCAGTCACCCTAGAAGTGGCCAGTCCTGTGATTCATCTTTGTGTTGACTTCTCCTTCCTTGCCTCTGTCCCCTCACCACTCACTTCTGCTTTATGGATTGGGCTTTCCACTAGAGTTACTAAACCCTCTGCCTCCACATGTGCTTGCTGGGAATCCCAGGCTTAGACAGCTTGTCTAGGAAATGTTTTATCTCTCAATGTGTCTGTTCTCTGGGTTAACACAGGAGTCAATAAAGTGTTAAGTATCAGCAAAACTCTTTAACAAGGGGTCATTTCTTCTCTTGCCTGGCATTCCAAAATCTGAATTTACTTTCCATCCCTGATTCAAAAGATGTAAACCATCATTTTGTGCCTTATTTTCGTTGGCATTTAACACTATTGTATGAAGCTCAGTTTCAAACATCTGGCCAAGACCTATTCCTCCTTCTCTTTTTGATAGGATTTCTAGACATGGCCCACATCTCTAAAATTCTGCATTGATATAGAATTTAATTCCACATAAATACAGCTCAGTTTGGCATTGTTGTTGTTAATACTGTTGATGTTATTGCTATTTCTAAATGCAAGATACTTTGTCCATAGGAGATGTGGATTGCAACACTGAATCAGGAACTTTTCCTCTGCCTTCAGTAAGTTCTCAGTGCAGAGCAGAGGGCGGTAGAATATGCAACTTCACAAAGCAGGCAGACATGCTGTAATAGGTGCCTACAAAGGAAGCCTAAAGGAACGGAGAGGGTGTGGGGCTTCTTCACTCAAAGTGACTAGAGAAATCAGAATTTCAAAGGTGAAAGGGACTGTTAAACAGTTTTCCTGCATGTACACAGGAAGTCTATATTTAATAAACATTGAACAATGATCCACATAATGCAAAAGTCAGCTAAACCGCTGACATGACCTTAACTCCCAAGGAGTCCCTATATAGCAAAATTGAAATGTTTCTTGACGTCCAAGACAATTTTTTAGGTATCTTTGCAGCCTCCACAGAAAAAACAGCATGTGTTGTCTTCTGCATACTAACAGGATGTTAACTGTTTATTGGGTAGAATCATGTGTAAGCAATAACAGAAACACACAGTAGCCTCTCCCCTCAATGCCAATCTCCCCATGCAATCTGCAGCCCAGCACTCGTGCTTCTTGCCACTCTACCTGTCAGCCATAATCCTCAGATTTAGTCCTGCAAGGTTTGAATGATATCAGCTGTGCTTGATGCAAAGCAAAAGAGAAAGCAAAAACTTTTCATGCTACTCAGTAAGACTCAAAGGAGGTGTTAAGTAAATATTAGACACTCTCTCTGGATTTGTTTACCCCTTTGTTAAAAAAAAAAAAACCTGGTGTTTATTTGAAAATTAGAGCCATGTCATGCTGATTTCAAAAGCTAGACTGGAAAAATTATTTGGATAACATATAACACAACTCAACTCTGATCCTTAATATTTAAAATGTCTTCTTATTATAAAGTAAACAATTAAGTGTATTTACTTAAGGAAGTCTTCTAAAGTTTTGTTTTTACAGGAAAAATATTAACAGATATATTTTTGTTTTTGCCCATGTATAAAATAAAAATCTTATGTTGACTTTAAAAAATTTTTTTAATAAATAAATAAAATGTCTTTAATTTACAGCATTGTCAACATTTCCCCAGTCACATCTTGCCATTTTCTAATTTTGCTTCTGTGTAGAACTTTGAAAAATATAAGCTTGATTTTTTTTTTTGCTTGTCTTAGTCACAATATGTTCATTATTATTGGCTAACAGTGTTCTTACTAAATTTGTTCTGTTGTGTTAATTATTTTAACCTCCTGGGTCCTAGTTAGCTATGAATAATCTGAATAGTCTATGTAGAGTCTTGATATTGGAAATTAAATACCCTTATGATCCTCAGTACCCTCTTCTAAAGGATCATTGTGGGTTGATTGAGACCACTAGTCTTAAACAGAATATAAAACAATGATAAGAGGCTTGTAAAAATTATTCTACATTATATTGTACTAAATATGCCATCTTGCTCTTTGAATTGACCTTCACTGGAAAAGGGGGAGTCATGGAGGTGGGGTTCCACGAACCATTTTGAATTACTTCAGCCAATGACACGTGAGAGTAATGATGTCATTTCTGGGCAGGAGTGTTTGATGACTCATAACTTCCCTTTTTACTCTCCCTTGATCACTGGTGATGTTCCAGGTAAGGGATGCTTTGTTCCTTTGGGTCATAGAGCAAAGATGATGCAGGGCAGAACAGAAATCCAACTTTGATGAAGCATGATTCAAAAAGAAATCTTTGTTTTCAAAAACTATGGAGATTTTGAGGGCACTTACTATTACAAAATAATAAAGCCAACTCAGAAATATATAGTTTTCTTCAAAGAATTTTTCTAAGAAAGATGTCCTACCAGGTCTGGTAGGTAGACAGAATGGTTCCCAGAGATGTCCATCCCAAAGATGTTCCCTAGATTCTGGAACTTGTGAATGTGTTACCTTACTCAAAAAAAAAAACTTTGTAGATGTAACTAAAGCAATGAACCTTAAAAGAGTGAGATTTCCTAAGATTCCAGTTCAGTTCAGTTCAGTTCAGTTCTGTCATTCAATCGTGTCCGAATCTTTGACTGGTCATAGCAAACACCCTCTTCCAACAATACCAGACAAGACTCTACACATGGACATCACCAGATGGTCAACATCGAAATCAGATTGATTATAGTTTTTGCAGCCAAAGATGGAGAAGCTCTATACAGTCAACAAAAACAAGACCAGGAGCTGACTGTGGCTCAGGTCATGAATTCCTTATTATCAAATTCAGACTCAAGTTGAAGAAAGTAGGGAAAACTGCTAGACCATCATGTATGACATAAATCAAATGCTTTATATACAGTGGAAGTGAGAAATAGACTTAAGGGCTTAGATCTGATAGATAGAGTACATGATGAACTTTGGAATGAGGTTCATGACATTCTACAGGAGACAAGGATCAAGACCTCCCCATGGAAAAAAAATGCAAAAGAGCAAAATGGCTGTCTGGTGAGGTCTTAAAAATAGCTGTGAAAAGTAGAAAGAGGAGAAAAGCAAAGGATAAAAGGAAAGATATAAGCATCTGAATGCAGAGTTCCAGAGAATAGCAAGAAGAGGGAAGAAAGCCTTCTTCAGTGATCAATGCAAAAAAATAGAGGAAA
>SJYC01120279.1:0-24244 GCA_006408675.1 Madoqua kirkii
GAAGCCTGGTTTGGAGAATTTTGAGCATTACTTTGCTAGCTTGTGAGATGAGTGCAATTATGTGATAGTTTGAGCATTCTTTGGCTTTGCCTCTCTTTGAGACTGGAATGAAAACTGACCTTTTCCAGTTTTGTGGGCACTGCTGAGTTTTCCAAATTGGCTGGCATATTGAATGCAGACTTTCACAACATCATGTTTTAGGATTTGAACTAGCTCAACTGGAATTCCATCACCTCCACTAGCTTGGTTTGTAGTGATGTTTCCTAAGGCACACTTGACTTCACATTCCAGGGTGTCTAGCTCTAGGTGAGTGATGGTAACATCATGATTATCTGCGTCGTGAAGATCTTTTTTGTACAGTCCTTCTATGTATTCTTGCCTCCTCTTCTTAATAGTTTCTGCTTTTGTTAGGTCTATACCATTTTTGTCCTTTATTGAGGCCATCTTTGCATGAAATGTTCCCTCGGCATCACTAAATTTCTTGAAGAGATCTTTAGTCTTTCTCATTCTATTGTTTTCCTCTATTTCTTTGTATTGTCGTGAAGATCTTTTTTGTACAGTCCTTCTATGTATTCTTGCCTCCTCTTCTTAATAGTTTCTGCTTTTGTTAGGTCTATACCATTTTTGTCCTTTATTGAGGCCATCTTTGCATGAAATGTTCCCTCGGCATCACTAAATTTCTTGAAGAGATCTTTAGTCTTTCTCATTCTATTGTTTTCCTCTATTTCTTTGTATTGATCCCTGAGGAAGGCTTTCTTATCTCTCTTTTCTATCCTTTGGAACTCTGCATTCAAATGGGTATATATTTCCTTTTCTCTTTTGCTTTTCGCTTCTCTTCTTTCCACAGCTATTTGTAAGGCTTTCTCAGACAGCCATTTTGCTTTTTTGCATTTCCTTTTCTTAGGGTAGGTCTTGATACCTGTCTCCTATAAAATATCACAAACTTCCATCCATAGTTCATCAGGCTCTCTGTCTATCAGATCTAGTCCCTAAATCTATTTCTCACTTCCACTGTATAATCATACAGGATCTGATTTAGGTCATACCTGAATGGTCTAGTGGGCCTTTAACAACATGAGCCTTTAAAAACAGAAGTCTCTCTGGCTTGAGGTAAGTGCAGCTGAAGATGAAGTCAGAGTTTTAAGAAGTGAGATGGACTCCAACTGGGCGTCCCTGGTTGCTCAGTAGTAAGGAATTCATCCACCAATGCAGGCGACATGGGTTCTATCGCTGGATAGGAAAGATTCCCTGAAAGAGGAAATGGCAATTTATTCTGGTATTTTTGCTTGGGAAATCCCATGGAAAGAGGAGTCTGGTAGGCTATAGCCAAAGATGTCACAAAGAGTTGGACACGACTTAGTGACTATACAACAAGGACTCCATCGAGCAGATGCTGATTTGAAGATGGAGACTGAGAGGGGAGGGGAGTTGCAACTAAGGTCTCAGGTGGTCTGAAGGAGCTGAGAGAGCTTTCCAATTACAGCCAGCAAGGAAAAGGGAACCCTAGTTGCATGACCACAAATAACTAAGCTTAGCCAACAACCTGTATAAGTTTATGAGTGGATTTAATCTTAGAGCCTCAAGAAAGAATGCATACATCATGAAAAGTTGAGATGTAGGTCTTATGATATTCTAAGCAAAGAGACTAGCTGAGCCACATTGGACCCAGCAGTCTAACCTACAGAATTATGAGATAATTGTTTTTTTTTTACTTTACAATATTGCATTGGTTTTGCCATACATCAACATGAATCTACCACGGGTGTACACATGTTGCCCATCCTTAATCCGCCTGCCACCTCCCTCCCCATCCCATCCCTTTGAGTCATCCCAGTGCACCATCCCTGAGCATCCTGCATCCTGCATCAAGCCTGATCTAGTGATTTATTTCACATATGATATTATACATGTTTCAATGTCATTCTCCCAAATCACCCCACCCTCACCCTCTCCCACAGAGTCCAAAAGACTGTCCCATACATCTGTGTCTCTTTTGTTTACTCTCTTGCATACAGGGTTATCGTTACCATCTTTCTAATGTGTTTGAATACACAACTGTATTTATGTTCATTTGTATGACAGTGATAGATAATGAATATGTTAATTTTATGATTTAAGTAGTAATATGCATTGACATATATTTTTCTAATATGATTAAATGATATAATGGAATGGTTGTTGAACCTGGTAGAAAAAAACAAAGGCTAATAACAGGCTAATAATTTCATCTCTCACTTTCTGTCCACTATATCTATGGCAAATTGTGTATTTATAAGAATTTCCTAACCTACAAAAGAAAACTTGACTTGTTTACTTCACAAAGTTGATGGTTTTTTTTTTAAGTAAACATACCTAATCTAGTCCTTGATATATTAGGTTGATGAAAAAATAATTATGGTTTTGCATTATTGAATCTTGTCATTTGATGTAGGAATACATTCTTAAGTAAATGTGGTTATGTTACACATCATTTTATTGTGCATTTCTTGCTTTATACTTTTTAAATAAATGATTACTTACTGTTTATTTTATATGTATGTTAGACTAGGGAAATGACATTAGACAAAAATAAATTCGATCAGTTTTATTATTTAAGCTCAAAATGGGTCATAAAGCAGTGGAAACAACTTGTAATATCAATACATTTGGGCCAGGAACTGCTAAAGAACCAGTGGTGGTTCAAGGAGCTTTGCAAGGGAAATCAGAGCCTTGAAGATGAGAGGCATCATGGCTGGCCATAGGAAGTTGACAAAGACCAATTGAGAGACATCATCAAATCTGATCCTTTTACAACTGCAGAAGTTGATGAAGAACTCAACGTTGACCATTCTATGGTCTTTTAGCATTTAAAGCAAATTGGAAAGGTGAAAAAGTTCGCTAAATGAGTGCCTCGTGAGCTAACCAAAATTTAAAAAAATAATTTTTGTTTTGAAATATTGTCTTCTCTTATTCCAGGCAACAGCAATGAACCATTTCTTGATCAGATTGTGATTGGCAACAAAAAGTGGCTTTTATACAACAACCTGGAAAGACCAGTTCAGTGGCTAGACCTAAAAGAAGCTCTGAAACACTTCCCCAAGCCAAACTTGCACTAAAGAAAAGGGTGATGGTTACTGTTTGGTGGTCTGCTGCCCGTCTGATCCACTACACCTTTCTGAATCCCAGTGAAATCATTACATCTAAGAACTATGTTCAGCAAATCAATGAGATGCACTGAAAACTGCCAAGCCTACAGCCAGCTTTGGTCAACAGAAAGGGCCCAATTGTTCTCCACGACAATGCCCGACAGAATGTTACACAACCAACACATCATTGAACAAATTGGGCTACAAAGTTGATCTCTTGCCAACCGACTATCACTTCTTCAAGCATCTCGACACCTTTTTGCAGGGAAAATGCTTCTACAACTAGCAGGAGGCAGAAATGCTTTTCAACAGTTTGTTGAATCCCAAACCACAGGTTTTTATGCTACAGAATAAACAAACACTTTTCTCATTGGCAAAAAAACTGTTGATTGAAACGCTTTCTATTTTGATTAATAAAGATATGTTTGTAGCCAATGGGAATTTGCTGTATGACTCAGGGAACTCAAACCAGGGCTCTGTAACAACCTAAGATATGGGAATGGGAGGGAGTAGGGAGGGAAGTTCAAGAGGAAGGGGACATATGTATACTTATGGCTGATTCATGTTGATGTTTGGCAGAAACCAATAGAGTATTATAAAGCAATTATTGTTCAATTAAAATATATAAATTTATTTTTTAAAGATGTGTTTGAGCCTAGTTATGCTGATTTAAAATTCAAAGTCTGAAACAGCTATTACTTTTGCACCAATCTAATACAATAAGTGATCAGTTGTTGATAGTTAAATAAATGAAAAAAATAATCAGTAAATAAATGAAAAGTATCTATCTTGCCAAATGACCCAATTTATAGGAATATTCTGTTTGCTCTATCAACATTCCAATGGGAATTTGCTGTATGACTCAGGGAACTCAAACCAGGGCTCTGTAACAACCTAAGATATGGGAATGGGAGGGAGTAGGGAGGGAAGTTCAAGAGGAAGGGGACATATGTATACTTATGGCTGATTCATGTTGATGTTTGGCAGAAACCAATAGAGTATTATAAAGCAATTATTGTTCAATTAAAATATATAAATTTATTTTTTAAAGATGTGTTTGAGCCTAGTTATGCTGATTTAAAATTCAAAGTCTGAAACAGCTATTACTTTTGCACCAATCTAATACAATAAGTGATCAGTTGTTGATAGTTAAATAAATGAAAAAAGTAATCAGTAAATAAATGAAAAGTATCTATCTTGCCAAATGACCCAATTTATAGGAATATTCTGTTTGCTCTATCAACATTGAGTAATTCTCTATCCCAATCAGTGTCTCTCTTTGATATTTATAACAGACCTGCTCAACAGAAAGAGAACACTGCAGATTTTAAAGTAGGACAAGAATTTCTTAAGAATATCACACAAATTAAAATCTGAATTTATCTATTAGCCTTATAAAATTCACCTTATCATAAAACTAATAGTGATTTCAACATTTGTCATGCCTTCAGAAAATGTTTTCAAATGAGACTGTATCACTGTTCTAACCATGCCACATTAGCCTTTTAATTGCAAATATTTACCAAAATTCTGAAGGGATACAATGAATGCTAAGTTTATCTTTCACTGGATTGCAGTTTCTTACTTAAAATTAATTCTTTCCCTCAACTAGCAATTATTTAGCTCCTAGTATTTACTAGGTCCTATTGTAGGTATTAGGTCTGCAAAAAATAAATATGCTTCTTGCCCCAGTAAAGATTATATTTTAATTAAGAAGCCAAACACTTAAACAACTATTAATGTTTCCATTGTTAGAACAGTGCTCTATAGCACAAAGGAGGAGGAAAATTAACGTTGAGAGAATAGGGAAAATCTTACAGAAGAGTAGAAATTAGATTTAATTCTTGAGTATTTGCACTGCATTCATTTGCATTTGCCAACTTGAAAGTGTTGTCTTGCATAATATAAATGTTAGATGGCTAACAATATATAAGACTTTTTGTCATAATATCTCCTTCTTATATCTGGGCTGGGAAAACTTTTCTCTAGAAAGTTAGATAGTAAATATTTTAGACTTTGCAGCTACATTGGTCTCTGTCACAACTACTCAACTCTGCAGTCCCAGGGAAAGGGAAGTTACAATGTGTAAATAATAATATGTAAACAATTGGAAGTGGCTATGTTCCAATAAAACTTTATTTATAAAAACTGGTACCTAGTCACATTTTGTCTGCAAGTGGCAGATTACCAACTACTGTCTTAGGTCAATAATATACACATAAAAATAATTGACAAGTACTATTCATTGTGCCAGGGCACATGAAGACACATAAAAAGAAAATGAATAGTTCAAACCTTCAAAACTTTACTAATATACAACACTTATGTTAAAGGAATTCTACAAAGATTAAAGTTTATAATTTTAGCCTCAGAGTCTAAGTAACCAAACTGAAAAAGATTGAGGGCAGGGGGAGAAGGGGATGATAGAGGATGAGATGGTTGGATTGCATCACTGACTCAACGGACATGGGTGTAAACAATTGGAAGTGGCTATGTTCCAATAAAACTTTATTTATAAAAACTGGTACCTAGTCACATTTTGTCTGCAAGTGGCAGATTACCAACTACTGTCTTAGGTCAATAATATACACATAAAAATAATTGACAAGTACTATTCATTGTGCCAGGGCACATGAAGACACATAAAAAGAAAATGAATAGTTCAAACCTTCAAAACTTTACTAATATACAACACTTATGTTAAAGGAATTCTACAAAGATTAAAGTTTATAATTTTAGCCTCAGAGTCTAAGTAACCAAACTGAAAAAGATTGAGGGCAGGGGGAGAAGGGGATGATAGAGGATGAGATGGTTGGATTGCATCACTGACTCAACGGACATGGGTTTGGGTGGACTCCAGGAGTTGGTAATGGACAGGGAGGCCTGGTGTGCTGTGGTTCATGGGGTTGCAAAGAGTCGGACACAAGTGAGTGGCTGAACTGAACTGAACCAAATTGAACTAGGAAACCATACTTAATCTAGTTTCATCTAATTCTGATTATTGCCTCAGATATTAACTAACATATTAGGGATTGTTGGCTTGTTTGTCTAGTTCAATGAATCTACATCTGTTCTAGAGACTTCAACTAAAGTCTTGGTTACAGGAAACATTTCATACCCTTTTATTGAGTCATTACACCCCAGATAATCAAGTCAGGCACAGTTTTAGATAAGATTGTGTTTCTAGATTAGAATGGAAGCAAGAATGAGAGAGAAGATTCAAAAGGAACTTCATTTTTATGGGTAGTCAGATTTGGTAAAAGAAGGAAAAGTTTGACTTAGAGGGACAGAAAGAAGGCTGGAGATGCAGGTCACCAGTCAGTAAGGTGTGGAGGCCTAGAGTGCCAGGATCCAGCAGATCCAGGTTAAACTTTACATTCCAGGGAATATTTCAGTGTATAATACTAACACTATCTTTTTTTTTTAATTGAAGTATAATTGCTTTACAGTGTTGTGTTAGTCTCTGCAACACAATGAAGTGAATCAGCTATGTGTGTACATATGTCTTCTTCCTCTTGGACTTCCCTCCCTGGCCCCCACCCCACCTCTCTAGGTCATCGCAGAGGACCAAGATGAGCTCCCTGTGCCATACAGCAGCTTCCCACTAGTTATCTGTTCTACACATGGTACTGTATGTCAATCCCAATCTCCCAATTTGTCCCACCCTCTCTTTCCCCCTCCACTTTGTGTCCATATCATGTATTAACACATACATGTGAAATACAGAAACAATGGTATAGATAAACCTGTTTCCAGGGCAGGAAGAGACACTAACACTATCCTAAGGTTATGATTCCATGTCTATAATTGAATACCTATCATATGGATGGGGTTATTAAAGGAGTTAATAGATGGAGGAACTTGAAAAGCAGGATAGTTGTCTAGGCTTCAAATGTGAGAATAAGGGCATTGAGGAATATAAAGAATTCAATGAAAAGAAAGCACACTAAATTTGAGGAGAACAAAGAGACTGGCCCTATCAGTGTAGAAACTTCACATTGGAAAACACTGAGAAATAAGATGCAAAATAAGACACATTGAAGTTGTCAGATATTTGCAAGAAACTCAGCTTAAAAATTTTACAGACGCACAATGAAGTACTTCAGCAGAAAAGTGACATGTTGCTTGAGAGATACTTATTTGGTGTCTTAATTAGAGATGGGTTGTGGTGTAGCAACAATCTTCCTGAAATCCAGTCAGCTGGTTTGCTGAGTGGAATGAAAATGAACCTGGATTTAGAAGATGTCAGTGGGAACAGTAAGAAATTTTTAATTTTTGGCACAGTGAGAAAAGGAGAGAGATGTGTCACAGAGAACTCCTAGGTTCTGAGTGAAAGTAATTTTTAAAATGGTAATATCTTTAGAAAAGACAAGGAAATTGAGGGCAAATCTAATTTGGAGCATAGAAGGCAGATTCACTTAAAAAGATGTCTAGAGAAAGAACTTTTTTTTAACTTTCAATCTGGTGCAAATGTGCAAGAGACTATTTTTAATAGAGAAGTAACCTTGGTGGTGGGCTGGGGTGGAGAGTGGGGAAGCACTGACTTTCCAAGCAGCCTCTCTATCCAACATCAAGTGCATTTGGTTACAAAAGGTGATTTGGCAATACGTGGCTGGAGCTCAGGCTTGACAAACCCACTTCACACAGACTGCTGTTAGCAGGATGTGGACCAAATGCTGCTTCAGGGGACAGAAATGCTAGTGTGGGGTGGGGAAGTGCTGTGCACCCAGATCTCAGCATGAACTTACTCAGATCTTCCAGCTGTCCAGATGCAACAAGCTGTATCATTTGTTATCTGAGTAAATATTTAAATAAATATCTGTGTCTCAGTGTTTTCATCATGATATACAATTTATAATCGTTTAATGTCCACTATTAAAGGGAGCATGGTGATTAATTTTTAAATTTTATATACAATATATATAGTTGGATGTGCTGGATCTTCATTGCAGTGCACAAGCTACTCTCTAGTTGTGGGGCACAGGCTTCTCATTATGGTGGTTTCTCTTATTAAAGAGCAGGGACTCTAGGCACATGGGCTTCAGTAGTTGCAGCTTGTAGGCTCTAGAGCTCAGGCTCAGTACTTATGGAGCTCAGGATTAGTTGCCCCATTGTTCAGTCACTCAGTCACACCTGACTCTTTGCAACCCTGTGAAGTGTAGCATGCTAGACTTCCCTGTCCTTTACTATCTCCTGGAGCTTGCTCAAGGTCATATCCATTGAGTTGCTGATGCCATCCAAACATCACATCTTCTGCCACTCCCTTCTCTTCCTGCCTTCAATCTCTCCCAGGATCAGGGTCTTTTCCAATGAGTCAGCTCTTTGCATCCGGTGGCCAAGAGCTTCAGCTTCAGCATCAGTCCTTCCAATGAATATTCCGGACTAATTTCCTTTAGGATTGACTGGTTTGATCTCTTTGCTGTCCAAGGGACTCTCAAGAGTCTTCTCCAGCACCACAGTTAAAAAGCATCAATTCTTATGTGTTCAGACTTCTTTATGGTCCAACTCTCATATCTTACATGACTACTGGAAAAACTATACCTTTGATTATACAGACTTGGTAAAGTGATGTCTCTGCTTTTTAATATGCTGTCTAGGTTTGTCATAGCTTTTCTTCCAAGGAGCAAGTGTCTTTTAATTTCATGGCTACAGTCACTGTCCACAGTTATTCTGGAGCCCAAGAAAATAAAATCTGCCACTGTTTCCACTTTTTCCCCATCTATTTGCCATGAAATGATGGGGTCAGTTGCTATGATTTTTTTTTTTTTTTTGAATGATGAGTTTTAAGACAGCTTTTTCACTCTCCTCTTTCACCTTATTCAAGATGCTCTTTAGTTCCTCTTTGCTTTCTGCCATTATAGTAATATCTGCATGTGGAATTTTCTCAGACCAGGAAACAAACCCACGTCCACTGCACTGACAGGTGGATTCTTAACCACTGGACCATGAGGGAATTCCAGTTATTAATTTTATGCATACTTATTAAGAAAAATTACATAAAAATGTAAAGGTCCCATGTATAGATTAAGGCATAAGAATGGACATTTTCTAAGGTGTGAAGGCTAAAATCATACATTTGGGTAACCATGGAATTTGAAACTATATCCTAGAAGTGGGTGAATTCTTTAAATTGTAGAGAGAGGAGCAGAGGAGTGTGGACTGAACATTGGAAATGGTTTCACTGAAGTGTTCTCTAGATGAAACCTATATATAAGGGAAATCATAAGAGGAAATTCTGATACAAAGAACAAAAGTTACCAGGTTAAAAAAAAAAGACAATTTAAATGTACTGAATGGAGTCTGTAAAGCTTAAATAAGATTACATGATTATTATCTGTAAAAGTGAACTGTTCTTTCACTGAAAATTATTTTCTAACAATTTTAATTATTTGAGCAACATTTAGTGAAATAGAGTTAGAAATCAACTACACACATCTCTAGGTGTCTTACTATCTTGGTATCATAAACTTTTTGAGGCAATAATAAATTTTCTGAATGATACTCTTAAAATTTTTATTAATAGGATTAAGTGAGTAAAAGGAATACTTTCTTAATGAGAGAGGAAGAGAAGATGGAGACAGCTAAAGAGTAGAGAGGTTGAGACTAAGAATCTCAGGGAATAAGTCAGGAAGCCATAGACTATCCCAACCAATTTGGTGTTGCTTTCTCACTTCTCTGCCATATTTATTCTGCTCAGATTTTTCCTGTATTTACATCCTGCCACAGAAGACACTTGAATTTACATTTGCCTCATTTAACAAACGATCCAACTGTGCTCTAAACAGATGTATGTTGTTCCATAGGCAGGCTGGATGTTATAATATGTATTGGTGATGCTGCTTTGACTGAAAAATAATCAGACATTATTTTTGGAACAAAATTGTCTGTTGAAAATACCTTTTGCTAAGAATAAATATATTTTGTCAAGTTGTACATTTTCCCAAACTGACTTAAAAGAGAATTGACTTTCTCTTTCACAAAACCAGCATCCATGGTTGAGAGAACTGGCTCCCCAAGCGGTCCTAGTGAACATAAAACATGCGTGCTGTCAGCCACCCATATGTTTCCTTTCTCTTGAACTTGAACAGAATCTATGTTGTCATATTTTATCATGACAATTCTCACTTCAGTCAGAAGCCAAAGCTTCTCTGAAAACATTGAAATAACAAATGGAAAAATATGAACAACTTTATTTACTAAAATTAAAAGCAAGCGCAGTTAAAAGCTGTAAAATGCTAGAAGGTAGAAAGAGTTTTTATTAGATTGATTTGCTAAGGAAGTGGAGGGTGTGAAGAGAGAAAAGATGTTATGTTGCTGCAAGAAAGTGAGTGGTTAAAGAGAAAAAATTAAATTAAAAAGGGAAGTCGGGAACGACAGGAAAATTTTTGTACATACCTGTGAAATAAAATAAAATAAAGGGGAGGAAAAAACTTGTTGATTTGATGAAGAGCCAGTAGTAAGGCAAAGTTTAAGGTACGATAGAAAAGGAAAAAGGAGAATGTTTAATGGATTTAGGTCCAGAGTAATGAAGAGAGTAGGCAGATGTCTAAACTTTAAAAAGGAATATGTCTCTTTTTGCTTTGAGATGAAGAAGGTAGAGTAATTAATGGTAATGACACTGGGGTATTTTGAAGTGGAAGGAAAAATTTTTTTTTTTTTTTTTACTGTTCCAGATAGTTGCAGCATGTGGGATCTAGCTCCCAAACCAGGGATCGAAACCAGCCCCCCTGAACTGGAAGTGCAGAGTCTTAACCACTAGCCCACCAGGGAAGTCTGGGAAATTTTTAAGAGTTCAAATCAAATTGCTTCTGTCTCTTCTTATAAGAGTAAGAAGCGAGGCTATGATGGAAAATGGGATTGGCCCTTTGAGGAAAGTGAAAAACAAACCAAGTAAACATTATAGAGTGTGGTATAGAAATACTGCAGAATGATTTCAAAAATGACTATTGAGAAGAATGCTTGTTTACCTGAGATTAGATATAGATATGGTAGCCAATAGACTACAGGAATAGAAGGGATCAGAGGAAGCACAGACATAGAGCACAGTTAGTGGGAGGGAAGGGATGGCAAATGTCAAAAAAGGTAACTCTTCGTGGAGAACAATCAAGGTCCCTCAGAGCAGTGAGAGAGGGACACGAGTGAGGGACACTGAGAGAGAAGGAAAATACAAGTTACTGCAATTGAAGAATTTGAGGAAATGTCAGTTTACATAAACATTCTAACTGAAGCAATGGAGACTGAACGTGAGTGCACATGCCCATCCACCTGTGCCCTTTATAAGGACATGAAGGCCCCCACTTCTGACCTTAGTGCTTTCTCTGGGCTAAAGGTATACAAGTTTCTCAAAAGTTTATTCACCAGTGTGTGTTACCTTGGTTTGTTGTTTATCTGCACCTCTCTACTTTAGACCTTGGAATGTATCTGCTCATCTGGTCCTGATTCCAGTATCTCTTTCTGCTAAGTAGGTATCCCCCCATCCCCAGCCTTTAGCTGACATGCAGAGAACAATAGCATCGGTGTAATGCTACAGTATCCTAGAATGATGACAGGAGATAGATGATAGAAACAGTGGATAAGAATCAAAAGTATTCAAGAAATATGGAGGCTTTCTCTAGAGATGAGCAGAAGCTGGTTCTAAAGAATGACTAGCAAAAACAAATTAGCATGGATTAAATGTAAAATGGTAAAAGAGTATAGAAACTTAAATTGGGTTAAAATTATGTTGTCCTCTCCTGGTG
The DNA here is from genome assembly GCA_006408675.1 of Madoqua kirkii. Taxonomy (NCBI): domain Eukaryota; kingdom Metazoa; phylum Chordata; class Mammalia; order Artiodactyla; family Bovidae; genus Madoqua; species Madoqua kirkii. The sequence continues at coordinate 11,864 of SJYC01120279.1, forward strand.
TCTGAAAATACATGCATATTTCCACATATATCTCTTCTTGTATAGTCAAAACTTTAGTACATAGTCCTTCCACTTTAAACAAGAGTCACATTGTCTCTCATCAAGATAAACAGAATCTGGAAAACTATTTAAAGGTAAATATACAAAAAACTTATTTATAAAGTAATAATTTGGATGAAATTAAAATGAACAAGCAGGGATTTCCCTGGCAGTCCAATAGGTAAGACTCCACACTTCAAATGCAGAGTGAGCAGGTTTGATCCCTGCTCTGGAAACTAAGATCTACAAGTCAAGGGGTGTGGACAAAAAAAAAAAAAAGAGAGAGAGAGAGAGAAATAAATAGTTACAAGCTTTGTAAAGGTGTTCAAAAAGTTGTTTGTGTGTGTGTGTGTGTGTGTTTTAAGGAACAAGAAAATTCTATATTCACCTCTACAGAGACTCCACATCATCCTTTCTGAAATCTTTATCTGATTATTTCCCTGCCCTCCTTCAAAGATCTACAACATACTATGGCTTATAAGAGTCAGCTCCCTTAGAGAGTGCAGAGTAACTCATATCCCAGTGTCTTAAGACAGTTCCATTGGTAACAGCTGTATTGTCATAATTACTGATAGCTTCCTCCTCACTCTAAAAGGCATACCAGGTAAGAAAATAAATCACATGGTCACCACACATTTGAGGATTTTTATATCTTTTTCCAATCCACTTTTTCAACCTCATGTGCTGATATTCTTCAAAAGTCCTTCAGATAGAGGGGCTATTTTGTAACTTCTGAACACACTTAGTAATTCCACATTTGTTTTCTTTTTAATGCACAATGTCCACTCTTTCTACTGCTCTAGTGCTTCTTTCCAACCCTTAACCCTATTTTTATTTATCTGTCCAATGAATGACAACTTACTCTTCAAATCCTGGGCCAGCTGATACCTTCACTGGAAGGGCTTCTCAAAGCTTTAGTTGAAAGGGTCAGAAACCAGATGTCATTACTGAACTTTCTGTCTCACTCACCCTTCCTTTTTTCACTCCACCAAAAAAATCTTTTAAATTTTATCTTTATTTATGAGGATGCAAGTCCTGACACCCTTGCCTCAATCAAAACAGCTATGAATAACTAAGTTAGCTTGCTATAGCTGCAGTAATAAAGTACTAGAAACTAAATGGCACAAACAGGGGAAACATATTGTCTCACAAGTATGTGGTCAAGATGTGAAAGGTAGCTTCTTTCTGAAGTCTTTGAGGAAGAATCTGTTTCATGCTTCTAGTGGTTTGCCAGAAATCTTTGAGGCCCTTTGGTTTCTTCTACATCTGTGATCTCTGCCTTCATCTTCATAACTTTCTCATTATGTGCATATTTGTATACAGCTTTTCCCTTTTTATAGACATGAGTAATACGGGATTATAAGCCTTCCTCAAGGCTTCCCCAATGGGTCAACAGTAAAAAATCCTCCTGCAATGCAGGAGATGCAGGTTCAATCCTTGGGTTGGGAAGATCCTCTGGAAAAGGGCATGGCAACCCATTCCAGTATTCTTGCAGGGAAAATACCATGGACAAAGGAACCTGACAGTTTACGCTCCATGGGGTCACAAAGAATTAGATATGACTGAAGTGACTGAGCTTGCACACCATTCTAGTATGACCTCATTTTTAACTTATTACAACTGTAGCAATGCTATTTTCGATTAGAGTCGCACCCTGAGGTACTATTAGGGTTAGGACATCAACATATACATAAGGGGGGGTTCAATCCAACCCATAATATTATTTTAATATTAATTACTAATTGCTACTTCCTAATATGACAATCTAGTCTTCTCTAGTGGCTCAGTGGTAAAGAATCTGCCTTCAGTGCCGGAAAAGCAGGAGACATGGGTTTGATCCCTGGGTTGGAAAGATTGCCCGGAGGAAGAAATTAGTACCCCATTCCAGTATTCTTTCCTGGAAAATCCCAAAGACAGAGGAGACTGGTGGACTACAGCCCTTGTGATTGCAAAGAGTTGGACATGACTGAAGTGACTGAGCATGCACACATGCAGTATGACAAATCTTTATCTTAGTATTTGTTTCCCAAAAATTCAACATAAGACAAATCACCACCAATGTAATGATGTTTGTGGAACATAAAATACTATATAGATACTGTATCAACTACACACATAAATACTGTATCAAATAAAATACAAATATTGATAAAAATATCAAATGAAAATACTGCATCAAATACATAATTTTATTTTTAGGCTTTTAATAAAATTTACCAGATATCTGCAATACTCTAGGAATTGTCTTAATATTTAGAGAAATCAATGGATAACAAATAGACAAGGCCTTTACTAACAGTTTACATTTCAGTGAGTAAGAGACAATAAACCAGTATACTAATTAATTATACTGAGTCTTGCACCAAATTGAAATAAAGTGATGTATTAGTAAATGACTGGATGGTTACATTATACTAGTGTAGTAATTAGCTTTTTCTAAGTAGTATTAAATATATCATTAGAAAATAATAATTATTAGCAGTTAATATAAATCAGTAATTAGTCTTGCTGAATTACTTTCTTCTAAGGTGATATTTAAACCTGGAATCTAAAGAGCAAGAAGGAGCCAGCCAGGCAAAAGGAGCTTTTATAGAGAGAGGAGCTACAGTAAAGGTTTGCCAATAGAATGAGCTTGTCACGTATAAGGAAGAAAAATAAAGCCAGTGTTTCTGGAGAGTGGTTGGGGGAGAGACAAAGTAGAGAAGCTGAGGCTGGAGAGAAATGAAGGACTCATCTCACGTGGGGATCAATTAACAGGTTAAAGAAATCAGATACTAATCTAAATATGATATTAGTAGCTGGGAGTATTAAAGTTTCAACTTCAGCATCAATTCTTCCAATGAATATTTAGGACTGATTTCCTTTAGGATGGACTAGTTGGATCTCCTTGCTGTCCAAGGGACTCTCAAGAGTCTTCTCCAACACATAGTTCAAAAATATAAATTCTTCAACTCTCAGCTTTCTTTATAGTCCAAATCTCACATCCATATATGACTACTGGAAAAACCACAGCTTTGACTAGACCAACCTTTGTTGACAATCCTAAAAAGAAATCATTCCTGAATATTCATTTGAAGGACTAATGCTAAACCTGAAACTTCAATACTTTGGCCACCTGATGCAAAGAACTGACTCACTGGTAAGGACTCTGATGCTGGGAAAGATTGAAGGCAGAAGGAGAAGGGGATAACAGAGGATGAGATGGTTGAATGGCATCACCGACTTGATGGACATGAGTTTAAGCAAGCTCCATGAGTTGGTGATGGACAGAGAAGCCTCGCATGCTGCAGTCTATGGAGTCACAAAGAGTTGGACACAACTGAGCTGGAAGTAATATAGTCTGCCTTACTTTTATACATAATAATAGGTTAATGACAAGTGCTGCAAAAATGGAAACAGGAAGACCTGTGGAGGCCTTTTTGCAATAACCTAGCCTAGCAATCATGCTGTTCTTTCCTGGATGATATCAATGGATGGAGAGATGTAAGTGGATTCACTTACAAAAAGTTTCAAAGCTACACTTAACAGGAGTCAGCATGACTTGCTGATAGATTGAATGTAGGGGTGAGGAAATGAGATGAATTGAGATTAATGCATTAACTGGTCAATTTCGTGTGTAGTGGTACCAATTACTGACTTGAAGACCAGTGGAAACACAGGATCTTTGGGAATGGATTAAGAATTCTTCATTGGCTATCGCATGTCACAGATATAAATTGGATAGCAAAATAAATACATCAAGTATGAGTGTTTGATACATGAGTCTAGAGTTCTGAGAAGTGGTCTTGGCTGGAAATATAGGTTTGGGAGGTATTTGTATATTTAAAAAGTACTTAAAGCCTTGCATTTGGAATGAGATCACCTATGAAGGGAATATAGTGAGAGAAGCCCTCAGGCACTCCAGGATTTAGAGGATAATTGTTCATAAAATTAAAACATCAAAAATAATTTGCCAACACGTAAGGTCTTTGACAATGTCTGTAGAGTGCTGGAGATGAAAGTTCTAACAAATGGGATGGAAGACAGAAATTGAAAAGGAGAAAGCAAAGAGGGTATAAACTCCTAGTTTTAAATGGTATGAGAATGGAGTGGTAGTTTAAAAGGAATGTAAAAGGATCAAAGAAAAATTCTGTTCTGTTTTTTTATTTTTTAGGATGGCATCACTGATGACATTGATGTCTACTAGATTACTGGGGGTAGAATGCACAGATATAGAAGAGGTAACAATTTCAGGATAAACTTTTTTACAGTGTGAAAATAGGTATTCTTTATCTGTCATAGCTGATGCATTTATATGGAATTTGAGGTTTTAGAATTTTTATTTCTGAAATTTACCCATCGACAGTTTTTAAATTTCCCTGTCACCATGGTGACAGTTATAAACACAAGACCTTGGTATCTAACTTGAGTTTCTACACCCAATTTCTCTCCTCATTAGAAGGCATGTTCAAGTTAGCATCCTGCCAGGAAACAGAAGGCACACAGAAACAAGTGTCTCTTTGAAGAAGTTTGAATGCTGTTAGAAATCTGGGTGATAGAGAGACAAATGGGCGAAGCAAGTATTCTTTGATAGTTTTTGTTGTTGTTGTTCTTTATGACAAGAGATATAAAAGAATGGAAGTATGTTTATATACTAACGGTAATGATCTAATGAAAGAAGAGAAATTGTTAGGAGGGAGAAATAAAAACTTCAGAAGTAGGATTCCTGAGAAGTTGAGCAAGAACAGAGCACAGAGCACAAGTGAAGGGGTTTGGATTTATAAAAACAAGAATACTTCATCCGTAACGTGGCCAATTAAGCACCAAGCTGTTCCTCTTTTCTGAGCACACAACTGTATTTTCTGTTTGTCTTGAGTATAGATAGGGCTATACGATTAGTTTCCACAAAAGGATCATAGCAATAAATAAAATACTGCATCTGAACTAAAATCACTTCTCTTGCCTCTGTGGCGACCACAGAGGCCATGTTTGAAAATGGTCTCCAACAGGAATGTGACCTGAATCTCTAAAGGATTGCCGGAAGGAAAGATGCCCAGGAAAGCTGCAGTGGAAGGGCACTGTTGGACTTACTTTGCATGATAACATGATACATAGCCTTTCACATGGGAAATGATTGCAAGGCTGGAGTTCTTTCTCTTGTCAAGCTACATTGGTAAATATGCAAAGGATAAGACAGAAGGTATTCCTAGGGATATATATGTCTTGGTAGCCCTCATAGACAGAGATGGGGACAGTTATTAAATCTGTGTTATTGAAAAAAATGAAGTAAGTTTAAAAAGTCAAGAAAGCTTCAAAAGAGAGCTGATATTGAATGTTTAGGAGGAGGAGAGTAGCATAAATATAATGAATGAGAATGTGAACATACCGGAGTTTAGTAGGATTACCAGGTAGTGGAAAAGTTATATTTGAAATTTGAGTTCACAAGTTGAAAGTCTCTAACATTGCTTGTAAGACAACCTACTATGAAGCATTAAAATAAATAAATAAACACAAGTTTGTCTTAGAATTTCTGGTGGCTCAATTGTAAAGAATCCACTGGGGATGCAGGAGACCTGGGTTGGGAAGATCCCCTGGAGAAGGAAATGGCAACCTATTCCAGTATTCTTACCTGGGAAATCCCATGAACAGAGGTGACTGGCAGGCTATGGTACATAGGGTCACAAAGAGTTGAACACAACAACTACAAAGAATACAGGCTTCATTTAGTTACATGTTGATAAAAAAAGAAGATATGATGAGATGAAAGGATAGGATAACTCAGGTGGACCAAAGGAAAGGACAAGAAAGGCAGATCAGGGGACACTGTCCTTTGTTGCTATAAATAGCCTTGGAGGAACACAAGGAAATCTCAAAGGAGAGAAAGTGGTACAGCAAATTTGAAATATCTGCTGAAGACCTTATCCTCCAGGCATTTTCTGTGCTCAGTTGCTTCCCTCATATTAAGCCTGCCAAACACCACTCTGCTCTTCATTGCTAATTAACTTCCTATAACAAACCTTCCCAAGATATTCTAGTAACTCCTTGGTTGACAGAGATGATATAGAAAATTTCTTTGTGTTTTTCAGTACCAACAATTCTATCCTGAAGAAGTACTCAAAAACACTTTTTTGGGAGAACATTTCTTGGGGAATCAGAGCATCTTCAGTTTGCTGAATAATGCCATATGCCAGTGGTTCCCTGAGTAGGTTACAAATATCACTCTATATAATCCTCTCTGTAAACCTGTGAAGTTAGTATTGATTTTCATGTCCTCATTTTAAACACGACAAAATGAAGGCTTACTGGGGTTAAGAGATTTGTCCAGTGATAAATATTAGAAATTGGTGGAATGAGATTCCACCCCCTACAACTGATGATAGAACCAGATGATTTTCCAAGCTTTAATATGGATGCACCAACCCATGTTCCACCAGCTCTTAAATAGCTCAAGCCCAGATCAACTCAGCTCTCAATTTTGTGGTTCCAGATTCTGTTTCACCTCTCACTTTAGCTCTCTTTGAGCAATCTGAGCATTTTTTAAAGAGGAGAAATGAGTGAGGAAAAAAAAAAAAAGCTCACTAACTCTTGATTGAGGGCTTTTTGGTAAGAGACTCAGCACTTCATTATGTCACTACTCTGAGGCCAGCAAAGGGGCTGAGGGTGGTGGGAAGCATGCAGGAAAAATTGTGCTGCCATTGGCATCTCCACAAAAATAAATAAAACTTCAACCTTGAAAAAAATTGTTTAAAAGCACAGAAGATGCTGATACTATTCTTATCTCCCTATTTCATTCTACTAGCAAGTTCCTCTAAAATTTAAAAAAGAAAAACTGCTTATGAAGGTTTTTTTTAATAAGGAAGCTATATTTAATCTATGTGGGCTTACTTTTTAGTCAAAATACACTTAAGTCTCCTACTCAATATCTTCTCACTGCTTAAAAGCAATTAACTTTGTTATGTCAATTTTAATGTAAATTAATTTGCTCTAGAATGATTTTGTTTCTTGAAAATCAACTAGAAAATCAGGTGTACTGAGCCCACCTGTGTGTCTTTTGTCAAGCATACTGCAATAAAGTGAAAACTGCAAGGATTTTTGGTGAACAAACTTTGCCAAAATTAAAACTGACATTATGACCTTAATAATCACCTGTGTAAATAATTCAAACAATCGTACTATTAAATTGTTTCCTCTACTTCTGGCACCCTCTCCTATCAAATATTTTAATCTTGAAAGAGCTAAGATTTCAATATTACCTTTCCTATTCTGTCTTCCATATCTATAATTCTTTTAATCCATTCATGTCCTCTGATGTACAGTTTTTAGAAACTGTACTATAGCTGATTTATAACATTGTATTAGTTTCAGGTATATAGCACAGTGATTCAAATGTATTCAGTTCAGCTCAGTCACTCAGTCATGTCCAACTCTTTGTGACCCCATGAATCGCAGCACGCCAGGCTTCCCTGTCCATCACCAACTCCCAAAGTTCACTCATATTCATGTCCATCAAGTCAATGATGCCATCCAGCCATTTCATCCTCAGTCATCCCCTTCTCCTGCTGCCCCCAATCCCTCCCAGCATCAAAGCCTTTTCTAGTGAGTCAACTCTTCGCATGAGGTGGCCAAAATACTGGAGTTTCAGAGCTTTAGCATCATTCCTTCCAAAGAAATCCCAGGACTGATCTTCAGAATGGACTAGTTGGATCTGCTTGCAGTCCAAGGGACTCTCAAGAGTCTTCTCCAACACCACAGTTCAAAAGCATCAATTCTTCGGTGCTCAGCCTTCTTCACAGTCCAACTCTCACATCCATACATGACCACAGGAAAAACCATAGCCTTGACTAGACGGACCAAGGCATATATGTGCATATACATATTCAGAGATATATTTATGTATGATTCAGATTCTTTTCCTTTATAGGTTATTACAAAATACTGAGTATAGTTGCCTGTGCTATACAGTAGGTCCTTGGTGGTTATCTATTTTACATAAAAATATATGTTAATATTAACCTCTTAATTTATTTCTCCCCTGGGTGTTTTACATTTATCAAGTTAATTTTTTGACTGATATAAGGTAAGGATCCAATTTTATTCTGGTGTGTGTGGCTATCAACTTTTCTCAGCACCATTTATTGAAGAGATTATCTTTTCCCAATTAAGTGTTCTTGACTCCTTCACCAAATATCAGTTGAACACAGATGTGTGGATTTATGAGTGGGGTCTTGCATCTGTTTCTTTGGTCGTTGTATCTGTTTTCATGCCAGCAACATGCTGTTTTGGTTGCTATAGCTTTGTAATATAGTGTGAAATAAGAAAGTGTGATAACTCCTACTTGGTTCTTTCTTGAGATTGCTCTGGTAATTTGGAGTCTTTTTTGGTTCCAAGTGCTTCTCAGGTGGCTCAGCAGTAGAGTCCATTTGCAATGCAGGAGGCACAGGAGATGTGGGTTCAATCCCTGGGTTGGGTAGATTTTCTGAAGAAGGGCATGGCAATCCACTTCAGTATTCTTGCCTGGAGAATACCATGGACAGAGAAGCCTGGCAGGCTATAGTCCATGGAGTCAAAAAGATGACACAACTGAAGTGACTTAGCACACATGCACAAAAATAGTTCAAGGTCGAAAAACTCTGGGGTATCAATAATGGAACACAATAATCTCAGCTTCCCAAGATAGATCTTCACTTGCTGCCTTATCTCTCATCATTCCTTTCCCAAGCATCCCATGCTACTTTAAAAATAAACTGTTTTCTGACTCAATGTGTCTCTCATGATTTTCTTTCTGTTTCCATGCCATCTGTAGCATTTCAGATTTCCTCAAAGCCTGTCTAATAATCCACCAGTTCCTTTCTTCCTTACCCAATTCCTCTCAATCAATAGGGAAGGAAGGCAATTAACTTGTAACTGGAAAAGTGAATGTTTGGTAAGCAAATATTTGCTAAGCCATGCAGAGACAATGAAACACAGACAATGGAACACTCTGAGCTTCTCTCACCACACATAGCCCACATTGTTTGTAGATATGTCTGGTAATATATATGGTAGGCCCTCTCTCTAAATTCTTCTGAGGCAGTTAGGGGGAAAGGCAGAGTTTCTTCATGAGTGTTTTGGGTTTTGATTGTTTTCAGCTTGAAAAAATCTGCTTTCCAAAGAGACAATTTGGGGTGGCAAATTTTGCTCCATTATCAGTGGCATTAATTACATTTATAATCCTATGTATCCATTACCACTGTCTATGTCCAAAACTTTTTCATTATTCTCAACACACATAAACTCCATATTCATTAAATAATAATTAGTTTTTCTTTCCTTACAGGCTTTGATAATCTTATTCTGCTCTCTATGAATTTTCCTATTCTGCAGGCCTCATGTAAGGGAAATTATTTAACATTTGTCAGTTTATGTCTTGCTTATTTCACTTGTTTAGTTGCCAGGTTGTGTATGACTCTTTTTTGACCCCTTGGACTCAAGTATGCAAGGCTCCTCTGTTCAGGGGATTTCCCAGGGAAGAATACTGGAGAGAGTTGCCATTTCCTTCTTCAGGGGATCTTCCCAACCCAGGGATTGAACCTATGTCTCCTGCATTGGCAGGCAGATTCTTTACCACTGACTCACCAGGGAGGTTCTTATTTCACTTAGTGTAATGTTTTCAGGGTCCATCTGTATTGTAGCATATGTCCAAGTTTTTTCCTTTTTATAACTTAAGAGTAGTATATTGTATATAGATGCTACACTTTGTTTATCGGTTCATCTATTGATGAACACACAGGGCCCACATTTGGCTATTGTGAACATTACTTCAGTGAACATGATTGTACAGATATCTGTTCTAGTTTGTGTTTCAATTATTTTGGATATGGAAGAAGCACAAACTGGAATCAAGATTGCCAGGAGAAATATCAATAAACTGAGATATGCAGATAACACCACCCTTATGGCAGAAAGTGAAGAGGAATTAAAAAGCCTCTTGATGAAAGTGAAAGAGGAAAGTGAAAAAGTTGGCTTAAAGCTCAACATTCAGAAAATGAAGATCATGGCATCCAGTCCCATCACTTCATGGGAAATAGATGGGGAAACAGTGGAAACGATGTCAGACTTTATTGGGGGGGGCCTCCAAAATCACTGCAGATGGTGATTACAGCCATGAAATTAAAAGACACTTACTCCTTGGAAGGAAAGTTATGACCAACCTAGATAGCATATTCAAAAGCAGAGACATTACTTTGCCAACAAAGGTCCATCTAGTCAAGGCTATGGCTTTTGCAGTGGTCATGTATGGATGTGAGAGTTGGATTGTAAAGAAGGCTGAGCACCGAAGAACTGATGCTTTTGAACTGTGGTGTTGGAGAAGACTCTTGAGAGTCCCTTGGACTGCAAGGAGATCCAACCAGTCCATCCTAAAGGAGAAGAGTCCTGGATGTTCATTGGAAGGACTGATGCTAAAGCTGAAACTCCAATACTTTGGCTATCTCATGCAAAGAGTTGACTATCGGAAAAGACTCAAATGCTGGGAGGAATTGGGGACAGGAGGAGAAGGGGATGACAGAAGATGAGATGGCTGGATGGCATCACTGACTCAGTGAACATGAGATGGCTGGATGGCATCACTGACTCAGTGAACATGAGTTTGGGTACACTCCAGGAGCTGGTGATGGACAGGGAGGCCTGGCGTGCTGCAATTCATGGGGTTGCAAAGAGTCGGACATGACTGAGCGACTGAACTGAACTGAACTTGAGCTGATACCTGTATTGATGAAAAGTTAATCAATCAATCTAAGAAAGAAATGGAAACTTTTATCTGAGCCAAATTTGAGGATTATAATCCAGGAAATACCTCTCAGGATGCTATGAGAACTGTTCTACCCATTAGAAGTCAAGGCATAGTTACGTGAGTCTTTTGAGTAGGGGAGTTGTACATTAAATGATGCGTTATTGACAGCTTACATAATCCAGATCTAAGCCCTGAGCAACCCTTTACAAAATCAAGAAGGGATGCTATTTTTTTTTTTAATGTTTGACTGTGCTGGGTCTTATTGCTGCATGTGGGCTTTCTCTAGTGGTGAGCATCTGGGGCTGCTCTTCAGTTGCAGAGTGTAGGTTTCTCAATGGGGTTGTTTCTCATATTGTAGATCATGGGCTCTAGGGCACGCGGGCTTCAGTAGTTATGCATGGGCTCAATTGCCCTGTGACATGTGGAATCTTCCTGGTGCAGGGATTGACCCCGTGTCCCCTGTATTGGCAGGCAGATTCAGGAATGTTATTTGTAAGGAGCTATCTTACTGATTCTAGGAAAACATTAGTCTTTATAATTGAGCGGGTATCTCTGCAGTGGAAGGTTTTGTCTGCACATAATGCAGATACACAATGCAGTCAGGAGAGAAAAGAGGCCAAAGGGCAGAGAAGATTTTTTTTGCTTTAATTTTTCTTCTCTTGTTATAAAATATGAATTTTATTTCCCACCTAGGAGTATAGGAGTATATTGCTGAGTCAATATGGTAGTTTGATGTTTAACTTTTAAAGAAACTGCCAAACTGTTTTCCATAGTGGCTATACCATTTTATGAGTGAAAACAAAAAATTTAAAACATTTTTTTAAATTAATACATGCATTTCAAACTCAAAGTTTGCTTTCTTGTACTGATTGTTTACAACATTCCTAGAATCAGGAAAATGTGTTATTTAATTTAACCTCTTAAAGTGTTAATATGCTGATAGTTTATGATTTTATTGATAATAACATGGAGATAACTAATCTCAAATTAGCTAAACTAACTACATAAAATTCTTATTTAGTAAACTATATAATGTATGGATAATGAATACATAAAATGGCATAAACATATCCAATGACTCAAAACAAATAAACAATCTGAATATTGGATGTGTCTTGGAAAAGATATTGTTGAAAGTCACCGAACTCCATTTAACTTTTGCTGTATCAGTTCAGTTCAGTTCAGTCGCTCAGTTCAGTCATGTCTGACTCTTTGTGATCCCATGAATCGCAGCACGACAAGCCTCCCTGTCCATCAGCAACTCCTAGAGTTTACCCAAACCCATGTCCATCAAGTTGGTGATGCCATCCGGCCATCTCATCCTCTGTCGTCCCCTTCTTCTCCTGCCCTCAATCCTTCCCAGCATTAGAGTTTTTCCCAATGAGTCAACTCTTCATATGAGGTGGCCAAAGTATTACAGTTTCAGCTTCAAGATCGGTCCTTCCAATGAACACCCAGGACTTATCTCCTTTAGGATGGACTGGTTGGATCTTCTTGCAGTCCAAGGGACTCTCAAGAGTCTTCTCCAACACCACAGTTCAAAAGCATCAATTCTTCAGCGCTCAGCTTTCTTTATAGTCCAACTCTCACAT